>JNEM01016258.1:0-63644 GCA_000697335.1 Conidiobolus incongruus B7586
TTATATCAAAATTTTCCAAATTATTAGAGGTGAAATAATTATGCTAATCTGAATAATAAAAATTTTTTAGAAAAATAAATATTCAATTGAATATTTATAAATATATATATATATATATATATATATATACCATTATACTATTTATGAAGCAATTTGATTATATAACATATTATTTGTTATAGAAAAACAAACTTATATATTGTACACTATTTAAATAGAAATTTTTGAAAATTCCAACTTTAGTCATTTTTTATAATAAAACTTAACCCAGAAGTGTGTATTATAAAACTCAAATCTTAATACATATAATAAGATCATTTACAGTATTTTAAATCACTTTCAATATTAAGACTATATATTAATTTATTATTGATTAATTGAAATTAAGAAATAGATTACTAATTTGTATTCAACCATATAAAAAAACAGCAATAGATTGAATGACATTTTATATTTGATTGCATTATTTATCAACTAAGAATATTCATGTAATCCAATTATCCTTTTCAAATTACATTATAAAATTTTAATTGTAAATATTGAGTAATTTAATGCCAAATTGTTATTTTAAGAAAAATAATTATCATTATATTTAGTTAAGAATAATCCTATAATTTGTTATATTGAAATATTTTTAATTTCTAATCAATTAACATGAATAGTGAACGTAATATAACAATCATATAAGCAAAATTAATCCTTTGTCCATCTTGCAACTTTAACTCAGCTATATGGTACCATGAATTATAATGTACGCCTTTACTCATATAATATTTAATTACAATCTATTTGAATTAAAATATCATTAAAGTTGAGGAATATTAATTTAGTTAAGGATTTGATTAGACAATTAATTCCATAATCGTTTCCATTGTTTGAAGTATAGGTTTCAATAATTCAAATACTTCAAAATAAGATTAGAATTGGATTTATAATATTTGCTATATATTTTTTTTTCTAATATAAATCTTAATTTTAAGGATTAATCTATAAAATACTAAATAAATTGTCAATTATAATGACATTTAATTAATCATATTAATATTGAAAAATATCTATTTATAATATTTTAATAATATTTTAATTTTTATTGAAAATTTTAATATGATATATAAATTTAACAAATGAATAGTATTTTCTTTTGATATTATTAAATAAGATATATCTATAAATTAGCGCAGTACTTAAGTAAATATTAAAAACTACAATGAAACTATTAATTAGTTTGATTATATTGAAAGTAATTGATAATTTTATCTATTTTTATGAAATTTATTATATTGTATTTTAATTTTGAAAAACAAAATTTTTTTAATGATATTATATTGAAAAATTGAATTTAACTCTTATTTAATCTTATGTCTAGTTTTATATAATTTTAATAATTATTTAATTTCATCATTATTATTTAATCATCAATTGATAGTATAATTTAAAATAAAGTTACCGCATTTTAATAAACCTTAAATATTAATTATTTTATACCAAATAAAATTAAACCAATGTTTCACGTGATTTAACTAAATCCCATAACAATTGAATTACAACATAAGTCACAACTCGAGACCATCAACTATCAATTCAATTTAATTAAAATTGTAATTAACAGTGAATTGAAAGGTAATAGATATAAAATAATTTTATTATTTGTAACAAGAAGATATTTGCTATTACTATTTATTCAGATTCATGTTAATATTTTTTTAAGGCATAAGTAAAATATCAATTTATTGAATCAAATTTGTTAATTGGAAATTAATTTGATATTCAATTAAAAATAATTTTTACAGGATAATAGAGTACTCAAATAAGAAATGAGAATGCTTTTAAGATATTTAATACCTAGTACTTTTGTAATTTTAAATTTTTATTGTATATTAACTTTGAAGTTGGAATTTTATATTCAGTTTTTTTTATTCTTAAAATATTGAATTAATTTTTCAATTTAAATTTTTTTATATGGCAATATATTCTAACATTTTACTAATTTTTATAACAATTTTTACAATTTGATATGATTTGAATATATATATATATATATATATATATTAATAATAAAAATTATTAGATAATTGAACAAAATGGCCATTCCAACACCACCTCCAAGTTCTCCATTATCTCCAAGGACGAAATCATCATCCGTAAGATTTAAAATTCATATGAAATTCCTATTCTTATAAATTTAGGATTCGAATTCTCGTAGAGTAACGATTGTGGATCCTAAACTATTCCCACCGCCCCATCCACCCAAGTTGAATCAACCTCCAGATCTCGCACGTGAATCCGAGTTATTGCCCAACCTTCACAGCGCTCTGAAGAACCATGGTGCGAAGTCGAGTGCGAAAAGAATGTCGCCAACGTTGCCGCTTCCTCAGCATCCTGCATCCAATCGTCCCGGCAGTTCTCAAACTGCGCAATCCCAACCTAAATCTTCGGGCATTTTGCACAAATTGGTCCAGTTGTTCAACTATTTACTCCCCCAGAATTTGAATTTGACAAAATTATTCCAAACTACCCTCAAAGGTATTATCCTTGCGGTGTTGATTATGGGTGTGTACATCTACTGCTGGTTCATTTACTACTTCATCATTCGCAAATGGTTAGGAGGATCAGGTACAGCTGCTGGATTAAAATTTGTAGAAAATATTTTCTTCCAATTTGAGTAAGTGATTCTTATCATAATGACATCAACGTAATTCTTATCATTATTAGAGAATCGAAATCACCCGTAGGTATAATCAATTTCAAAGAGTTTACAAACTATCAAGTAAGTTAATTTAAAATTTAAATCAGTTTAATATAATAATTTAAATTTTTATTTAATAGAAATTTTCTAATAATTTAATTTATAATATTAAATTAAATTTAAAATTACCAGAATCTTTAATTAATTATAATATTGGTAATTATATTATTTATCACATTTTATTTTTAAAAAAAATTATTTATTTATTTAATAATTAAATTATAGGAAATTTTATGATTTCATTAAAAGCTTTAAATGCAGAAGATGAAATTATTTATAAAGTATCAAAACCTTTATTAATGAAGTATAGATCTACATTATTCCAAACCATTCGTACAGTTGTTTTATCACCGTTTATGATTTTGGGATATTTTGAGGAGTATCAAACCCTGAGTTTAGATTTATCGCCATCAAGATCAATCAATTCAATAAATGAAATTGTTGATTTAGTCCTTACTATTTCGAATCCCGCAATTCAAATCGATTCTGCAAATCTTACACTGGTTACGCAATTGACTGGAATTGCCCACTATATCGTCAATTGGCCCATGACTAGCGGTATCTTGGTCACGAATGTTCTCTTCGGAATGCATCTTCTAGTCCTTTTAGTCACTTACCAGTTTGCCAAGGGTATGATTTCGGGAGCCAAAGCCGTTTCTCAACCTCCTACCGCACGCCTGAGTACGCAACCCCCACAGACTACTTTGAAGCCCCACTTGCATTTCGGCAGTGAGGATGACGATGGTAAGGACGTCCTAGTCGAATTAGAAGCATTTATGAATAAGGTGAAAGTTCCCGTTGAGGATGATACATCCACAAGTGATCGTACTCTTGTTGACTCGGAATTTACGAGTGATCAAGTCGCTAGGGATCTTGTGGAAGGATTGGTACAGAATGCAAACGGTATCCCGGACGATGACAATGTTGACGATAGCGGTAGCACTACACAGTTGGTAGATACCGATACGCAAATCACTGAGGATGATGCTGAATTGAATCGAGCTTGGGATACTAATAGGATGGGGATTAGGAAGAGGGAAGGAGAAAATTCTAAAGATTAGTATGGTTTTATTGTTAATTCATTTATTAAAATTTTATATTATTTTTTATTCAATAATAATCAAATTATTTTTAATAAAAATTATTCCTTAATTTTATTAGTTATTTTTATAAATATTTGGTTTTTTTAACACTATTAATTATATAATTAAATTTTATAATTTAATTAATTTTAGTTAGAAATAAGTTTTTAATTAAAATTATTTTTACAATAGGAATTTAATCTAAAAATTGATTAATATATCAACATTACAAACATTAATCTCAGATTAAGGTTTAATTTTTTTAATAATTTTTATATTTTTTGAAAAATAATTCAAAATTGATTTGTTCTATTATATATTTAAAATATAATACTTAAAGATTTTTGGGTTATTAAAATAAAGTTTTTTTTGTGAAATATTTGAATATATGAAACTTAAATAATTATCATATTAAAAATACTAAGTTACATTAAATTATCTAAATTTTATATCAATGTTTAATAATAAATTTTTAAATTTTCACAAAAAATTCTTAAAAAAATTATTAAATTGGTAATCCCACAATTTCAATTTCAACTCATCATTAATAAATAAATGTTCAATTTCTTTCCTTAAAAATTTGTTCATTTGTAAGCATAATTAAAGGCAAATTAATTCAGTACTCCCAACGATTAATTTGTAAGAAACGTATGCCAGATTGAGCGTCACTCTCTCGTGGAGTGTACGTAGTTTAGACTACACAAGATTGATGCGTTTGGTCGTATCATTTCTGTTGTTAAACAGTCTTGTACATTTCTTTTTTCTTGTTGAAGTAATAAGTTAATACAAACACGAAAATTATAAAATTCAATATTAATTTGTATTATATTTGATAATGTTTTTATTAATCTTAAAACATATCCAACTTGATGTAATAACCGAATACTATTAAATTAATTAAGTTTTCTGTATTTAATTATTAATTTGATTAATTTTAAAAATCTTTTAGTTTTGGATTAAAATCCAATATAAAATATACTTGAATTATATATTTTTAAATGTATAATTGGATAGGATATAATTACTATCATATTCTACAATTCGAAAGAAATATAATGATACAGTTTAAAGGAATAATGAATTGAATTTTGTATTGAGTTTAATCGTAATAATTTTTCTAATAATACAGTGATAAAATAATTTGGTTTAGTCAAGTTATTTCAAATAAAACTGAAAATATAAATTATACAACAATCAATTCTTTTTAAATAATTATTTTATCAATAAAACATTAAATATTCTAATAAATATAAAAATAGTTATACTATCAAAGCTTATTCATTTGAAGAATTAAAAAGATACCTGAATATTTCATTAACTTTCCAGCAGGGAGCTGTACTCAGATTACTCACGTGACAGGCAAGGCTGTTACACTCACCACTATACAACCGTTCCTAGAATTTCCACTAATTCTGAGCACACCTATCAATATTTAATCAACCCCTAGATATACTATCCCTTGCAACATAGATGCTTGGATATTATTATACAATAGTATTTAATTTCAAACAATATAACACTAATTGGACTATTGTTATTCTTAGTCAAATTTAAGTTATTTTGAATATATTTTTGCTTTCAAAATAAGAGAATAAGTTGTAGTCTTATTAAACAATCCTAAAAATTAAAAAGCTAGAAAAGTTAAAAGCATATAAACTTTAGGTAGATTTAAGTTTTAAAAAATCTCTAATATCAAAAACTATTCAATAAAAAAGGAAAATAATAATTAATTTAAAAACACTAGATATATTATAAATAAGTTATTTTAAAATATCAAAATTAAGACCTCAAATAATAAGTGGAATATCATAAAATAAAGTTCCTTGAATATTAAATTAATTACAAATATTATGATTTAATTTTTCAATTTATTTATATAAAATTCCTATTAATAATAAAAATAAGCTTTATTATTAATTATTATATTAAAGAAAAACTCAATTTTAATATAAAAAAGTAAAAGATAAATTGAGCCAATTGTTATTGATTTTGAATATTCAAAGTGGTAGGTATTTTTCATTTTATTATTTGGTTAATAAATCAATACATTCTATTGAATTGTTGTCAAATTAACTCAAGTATGATTATTATCTTCAGATGACTTAGTTTGGTGAATTTCATATCTATATTTTATGATTATTAAAAATTATAATTAATAATTAAGCTCCTGCATTAAATATAATTAAATAAGGAAGCCTAGTTTTTGGCTTTAGTTCATTAACTTTTATGATTAATAGCTCTTTTTGAGGTTGTTTATTAATAAAGATATTGAGAAATTTTATCTTCTTTTTTAATTATAATAAGTTATGAAGCAAATAATGTCAAAAAAAGTTTGAAATAAAAAATATTATACAGTTAGATAAGTAATTAATAAATAAAAAAATAAAAAAATAAAAATCTAATAAATGAAAAAAAATAAGAAACTTAATAAATCAATTATTAGAAAATATTAAATTGAAATCTTTTTGGTATTTATGAATCAAAAATGCTAAGAAAAACAAACTATTATATTAAGTATAACAAACAAAAACAATGTTAATATTATCTTATGGAAAATTTAAACGAAGCTTTCTGAATAAATCAAGAAAATTTCCTTAATATAAGGAAATTATTTGCAAAAGAATCACAAAATTAAAACGTGATAATTATGGATAATTGAATATATAAATTGGATGAAGCAAGACTTTCAAGTGTACCTATTATCATATAAAGATGTATTAAGACATCAATACTGCTAGGAACATGTTATGTTAACTAATTGTCAAGCGAGCCGGTCTTTCAGGATTGGTGATAGGCTTTGCTCCCTTGAGGTCTCCAAACTCTATGCAAGACTTAGGCAAGTACGATCAAATTTGATCAGCTTTGAACAATTTTAATTAAAGAATCAATTATCAGAATATTAATTGAAAAAATTTTTTTGTGAATTATTACTCCTTAAAATGTTTAATAATTAATTAATTAATAAAATATTAAAATATTAATTATTATAATTTTAAATATGATAAATTTTATAAAATTAATAATTAATTTTATCAATGAATAATGAATTATCCTATTAAAGTTCAAATTCATTATTCTTATAAACTTAAATTAATAAAATTACTAAAATTATCATTATAAAATATTAAACCAGATATATTAACTTTTCTTTTTATCAAATTTTTTAATTAAAATTTTAATATTTTAATTTGTAAGATATGATCTTTGAGATCTATTGAATTAATTTTTTAATGATGATTTGATTGGTTTTTTAACTAGAGATGTTAGTGATAATTGTCAGATTGTGGTGGTTGATATAAATATTGAGTGGTGTGGTGATGCGAAGGAGATAAAATATACATCATGCTTAGTTATATTTTAACGCTCTGTGCTGCTTCGGTCGCTCAAGCTGTCGATATCAGCTGCAAGAACAATTTGGTGCATTATTGGGGCCAGAACTCGTTCGGCGCTATCAATTTGGGCAATCCAAAAGTTTGGGAGAAGGACTTGAGTTACTACTGTGATCTCGATGTCGCTGATATTTTCCAAGTTTCTTTCCTCAATGTATTCAATGCCGGAACTGGAAGACTTCCTGAGGTGAATTTCGCTAACCATTGTGAAACTTTTTTTGAAGATCAGCCTACCTTGAGAAATTGTCCAAAGATTGGTCAGGATGTTAAGTATTGTCAATCCAAGGGTAAGACTGTAATGTTGTCTCTCGGTGGTGCTACCGGTGCTACTGCTTTCTCTAGTCCTGCCGCTGCCGAAGAGTTCGCTACCACTTTGTGGAATATGTTCTTCAAGGGTACTCATAAGTACCGTCCTTTGGGTGATGCTAACTTTGATGGCATTGACCTTGATATTGAAGGTGGTGGTACCAAATACTACAATGTGTTCTTAACCAAATTGCGTCAATATTTTGCTTCCGATCCTTCTAAGAAATACTACGTCTCTTCTGCTCCTCAATGTCCTTACCCTGACGCTCATTTACAAGAAACTTTAGACAATAGTTTGATCGATATGGTTTACATCCAATTCTATAACAACTGGTGTGGTGCCAACAACTACGACAATCCCAATGCCTGGAACTGGAAAGACTGGGAGAATTGGGCCAAGACCAAAGCTCTCAACAAGAATGTCAAATTGTATCTTGGAGTTCCCGCCAACGTTCGCGCCGCATCCTCCGGCTACGTCGACATCGAAAAATTGAAGCGTATTACTAGGGAAACTTCTGGCAATGCTACCTTTGGTGGTGTTATGATGTGGGAATCTTCTCAATCTGATAATAATCCAGTAGCTGGCGGTACATACGGTAAAGTTACCAAGAACTACCTAAACTCCATTGTTGGTTGTGGTAATAATCCTCAACCTTCTTCTACTACCACTATCTCTACTACCACCACTACAGCTTCGTCATCTTCATCTGCTAACACCAGTTCAACTTCAACCACCACCAAGGAAACTACTACTACTACTACAACCACATCTTCAGGTCCCCAACCCACTGGACCCCCCACGAGTTGTACTGTCGCCACATGTGCGGACGCTGGTAAGTCTCCAATCTACTACGATTGTGTCTTCAACAAACCAGTTCAAAGAAATTGCGGCTCCGGTACCGTATGTAAACAAAGTGCTAATGGCATATACTGTGACTGGAGTTTGAATTAATTTCATTTACATTAAAGTATTAAATAAAATATCCTAATTAAAAAGATATTAAAATTTTTAAAATAATTATTAATTTATCATTAATTTTATATAAAAAATTATTAAAATAGCATTATTTTTAATAGTATAAAATATATTCTTCAAACTTAGTATTATTTTTTAAACTCAATCAAATATAAATCAAATTCGTTATAATTCTAAATCTATATAATCAAAAAAAACTTAATAATATCCCTTAAAATTAATTTTACTAAATTGATCACATTTTAGAATAAAATACTAAAAAAATTTTGAAAAAACAAATAAAGAATTAATATAAATTAATATACATATAAATAATTTTTAAATATTATGAAAATAATAATTATTTTAAATTATAATTAATATATTAAATAACCTTAAAATTTTTTAAATAAGTTATAAATTTTAACTTATCCTTAAAGTTGAACAAAAAATTCACGCGTGTAAATAATTAAGAGATAAAGGGCTAGGCTTTTGAACAACCTGGTTAATTTTCCATATAAGTTATAATTCAATAATCATTAAAATTGATTAAAATGTTTAATTATCCTAAATGAATCTTAATGGTTTGGAAATCTGATTACATGGTTATAAAGTGTGAATTATATATCTTATCTCTTGAAATGGTTTTTGTTTATATTAAAAGTGATAAATTTAACATTTGATTCATTAATATGATCAACTTGTTTTATTTGTTGGCTATAAATTTGTAAAAAAATTCAGGATTTGAAACAATGGTTTTATAACATTGCAAAATAAAATCAATTTAAATTACAAAAAAAGTATTGATATAAATTCAATAATTTACCGATAATTGAGATGATTGCAATATAAAGTGTATTACTTTTATTTAGTCTAAAAATCAATAATTAAAAAATTGATCACACTTACATATTTATCAAAAAAATTTTAATCAAATTCAAATTGACAGAAAACCCAAGTCTCATTATTATTTATCAAATAGATAAAAAACCTATCAAAATATATAAAGATAATATCTAAAATATATTAAATATTTAATATTAGATAAAAAATATTATTAAATTTAATTCAACATGAATTTTACTAAATTGATATATTAATTAATAATCTAATTAAATATTGAATTTTATATCTAAATGAAGATTTTAATTTGTTATATGGATATTCTATATTAGCGAAGTAGTTAAAGCTATATATATATATATATAAGAAAGCTTTTAAGCGGTAATCGGTACAGATAAAATAAATATTAAGATGAAAAATTGGATTAAATCATCGATTGCATTACTAAGTTTACCTTTCCTGAACGCTTTAGATCTCAAGTGTAAGAACAATTTGGTGCACTACTGGGGCCAAAACTCCTTTGGTGCCATCAATTTGGACAAGCCCGAAGTTTGGGAGAAGGATTTGAGTTACTACTGTGATCTCAATGTCGCCGACGTGTTCGTCGTCTCGTTCCTGAATGTTTTCAATGCAGGTACTGGAAAGCTTCCCGAGGTCAATTTTGCCAATCATTGTGAAACTTTCTTTGACGAAGAGCCAGCTAAAAAATTGAGAAATTGTCCCAAGATAGGGCAGGACATCAAATACTGCCAATCTAAGGGTAAAACTGTACTCTTGTCCCTTGGAGGCGCTACTGCTCAAGTTGGTTTCCCCAGCTCAGGCGCTGCTAGCGAATTTGCTGACACTTTGTGGAACATGTTCTTCAAGGGTACTCACAAGTTCAGACCTTTCGGCGACGCTGTCCCTGATGGTATCGACTTAGATATTGAAGGTGGTGGCCAAGCACACTACGACGTCTTTGTCAAGAAAATGCGCGAGTACTTTGCTACCGACAGTTCTAGAAAGTACTATGTTGGAGCTGCTCCTCAATGTGTATTCCCCGATGGTAATTTGGGTCAAACTATGGAAAACTCTTGGATGGATATGATCTTTATTCAATTCTACAACAACTGGTGTGGTGTTCAAAATTATGATAACATCTGGGCCTGGAACTGGAAGGACTGGGAAAATTGGGCTAAGACCAAGTCTTACAACAAGGATGTCAGATTGTACCTTGGTGTCCCCGCTGGACCTAAGGCTGCCGGCTCCGGTTACATCGACATTGAGAAGTTGAAACGCATTACCAACGATCTCAAGACCAATGCTACTTTTGGTGGCTTGATGATGTGGGAATCTTCCCAATCCGATAATAACTTAATTGGTGGTAAGACTTATGGCAAATTGGCTAAGGAATTCTTGATTTCCAATGTCGGCTGTGGCAATAACCCCAATCCTCCTACCTCCACTACCACCGTTGCTACTACCACCACTACCACTGTTCATACTACTAAGCCTCAAACTTCTACCACCACTACTACTACCATACCTACTACCACTACTACTGTCAAGAGTACCACCACCACCACATCTTCAGGCACTCAACCTACAGGTCCTCCTTCCAGTTGTACTGTAGCTACATGTGCTGACGCTGGCAAGTCAGCACAATACTACGACTGTGTCTTCAACAAGCCTGTTCAAAGGTCTTGTGGATCCGGCACCGTTTGCCGCCAAAATGCTAATGGAATCTACTGTGACTTCCCTTGATTGATTTTAATTGTTTGAATAAAATATAAATGATATAATATAATATTTTAAAAATGTATTAAATGATCAAAAGATATTTAAGTTAATAAGAAATTATTAATAATAAGATATAAAAATTGAAATTGAAAGAATAAAGTATAATTGAATTAATTCATTAATGAATTAAAAAATTATAATTTAACAAATAAAAAAAAATTTGATAAAAATGCACTCTCTAATATTATTCAATTATTATCACTAGCTACATCTAAGGTTCCATGGCCAAATGGATAAGGCGCTTGACTACGGATCAAGAGATTCCAGGTTCGATCCCTGGTGGAATCGTTAATATTATTCCAGAAATTATTCATTTTTTCAGGATCTATCTTTTAACAATAATTTGAATTTAATTATTTTTTATTTTTAATTGTTATTTAATTAAATTGAACTATTTTATATCAAAAATTTTTTACCTCTTAAATCAATTTATAATATCATAAATAATGATATTTTATATATTGTATTAAAATATAACTTTTATTATTTAGGAAGAATACTAAATATTTGTTAATATTAAAATTTCATTAAAACTTATTTCTCTTTGTAAAAAATTTCATTAAAAATTGATTTAATTTTAAAAATAAAATTTAACAGATCATAATAAAATATTAAGATTTGGATCAATTAATTTAAATAATAATTTTTATTTGAAATTTAAAAATAACAATAACGATAATAATATTATTAAACTGACAATTAGGAGTTTTGATGTAAATAAATTTTAAAACGAAATGATTAATCATCTACCAATGCAATATTGTACCACCACTCCTCGTGAGCGTCTTTGATCTTGCCGCCCATGCGTTCTTCCTGCTCTTGGATCATTTTGGCAGGACGACGCTTCTTCACAAAACCTCCCTGCTCCATGAGGTATTCGAACGTCCTGCGGTTGGGGATCGTATCATCATCGAGGTTCTCCTCTTCACACCAGTCGCGGAACACATCATAAAGATCTGCAGGTCGGAGGTAGGAGTAGGGTCGCATCTGAAGTTTGCTCTCGCTGAAGTCTTCGAAGAGCTCCATTAAGTCATCTTCGATTTCAGGTTCAGAGTCGCGGCCTTGTGGAGAAGGATCGTATGTGGATTGGTAGGGACGTGCTGTGGAATTCACTTGCTGCACAGGAGCTTCGTCTGAGTCGTACTCGTCCAAGTTAACGACTGGAGATTTGGCACGTCCGCGATTGAGACGCGTTGGCTTAATGTTGCTGGGATCTTGGAAGATAGTACTTCTACTTCCGAGAGTGCTCGTGCCTAGTCCTTGAGAAGATGGGCTGAGAAGATTATTACCTGCAGGTTGCATAATGGCACCAATTGCAACATCATCATCCTCGTCTTCTTGGGGATATCCGCCAGTGGGAGCGAATCCTCCCACAAAGTGACCGGGATATTGGCCTTCAGGATGGAAATAGTCTTGAGAGCCAAGTTGGTGTTGCATAGGTGAGTATTGCTGTCCATAGGGATGGCCGTAACCTTGCGCAAGGGAAGGCGCAGATCCGTTGACCATCATGCCACCAGGACCATAAGGAGAATATCCACCGATGAAACTAGCATTACCTCCCATTGCCATCATACGCTGTTCCTGTAGTATTCTTTCTTTTTCGCGTTCAAAAGCCAATTGTTGTGGATCAGCATAGGTACCAAGCATTGTTGTTGAGGCTGATTGTTGCATCCTTGAGTGAGCATTGGTATATTTAGTTTGAGCTCTTTGTTGTTGGATTGCATTGATTGCTCCAACCAAACCTCCGCTAGGTTGGTGTTGTTTCTTTTCAGGTAATTGGATCAAAGGACCAAATTTGGCTTGATTCATCATTTGTTGATCGTTGAAACGATTCATTTCCTGAGCCTCGAGAAGAGTCATAGGGCGGTTACTACGGGGCATTGGGGGTTGAGGGGGATACATCCCAGGTTGAAGAGGAACTCCATAAGGATCGTATCCGGGCATACCACCTGATAATCTGGGGTCCTGGGGATATCCACCATATTCAGGACCTGGAGGAAAACCTTGGCGTAAATGCAATTGTTCTGCAGAATTACCATAAGGGCCAACTCCTGGACCTAATGGTGCATCCTCATCATTTACCTGAGGATATCTAGGAACTTGATGATCAAATCTGGGGTCATAAGGTTGATTTTGAGATTGATCTTGTTGATATCCTGAACTACGTTGGTTGAGAGGTGCATCATCTTCATCGTCTTCGGAATCAGATGGGCTAGGTAAGTTGACACGGCTTCTTGGGGCTCTTGGAGCACGAACACCAGCAGAGCCGGTGGGGAGAATGGAAGTGTTGGGAGAGGTTTCAGCAGAATCTGGCTTTTGGACAGCTTCGACTGAAGGGCTCTTAAACATTGTGAAGGGCCTGGGAGCCTGACCAGTCTTAATTTGTGGATTGGCTCCCAAAGCTGAAGCAGATCGATTGTTATGAATACCCAAATTTCCCATTGCCTTACTCAAGCTTTCAACATTATCTTGAGCTTGGTTTGCATTTTTGTTTCTGGAAATAGGGGCCCAGTTCTCTCCTTCCTCATCATCATCGTCCGATTCGGAATCCAATTGCTGAGGTCTTGAAGCATTGGGCCTTCTTTGATTGGGACGAGTGGCTCTAGTTTTTCTCACCTGAGGAATTTCATCTTCACTCGACTCATCATCATCATCATCATCATCATGATTGAATCTATTTAAAGGTTGAGGGTCATGGGCAATTTCTTCAGAAATGATAGAATTATTGCCACTGTGAAGAATGACTTGGGGTTGCTCTTGGAATGATACTGAAGTCTTTCTTCCTTGATCCTTGGAAGCGCTATCTGTGTTGAAGGGATTAGGATTTCTACTTCCTCTACCTCTTGAACGCGATCCAAAGGTCATTTGATTTTCTATTAATCGGTTTAATAAATTTATTATCAATGGATATTTATCAAATTACCTATTTCTTTTTGTTCTTTTAATTTTTGCTGGCGAAGCTTCTCTTCTTCGGCTTCGATTTGCTGTTGAAAAGTTTGCTCAACATCGTGAAGTGGGGTTCTAGGCTGATTGAGACCGTATTTAAAACTTAATACAGCATCAAAATCTCGCTTAGTTTGAAAGTCACTCTTATCCTTGATAGTTAAAGTAACAATGTCATCTAATAATAATCCTAATTCTGAGGGATTGGGAATTTGAGGTAACCAGTACTCAATTAAGTTGGGACGATGGTATAAATTAAAAAGATCAACAGCACTCAATATGATGTTGATGGCAACTTCGACGGAATCGGCATCAATTAAAATGTATGGTAGTTTTCTTTGGGTGGTAAGATCGGTAATATCACCTTCCAATTTAATTAAGGTGACTAAATGAGAGGGTTGTTCGTCGATTTCTGGTTCGGGATATACTAAGTAGATATGGTCCAAATTCTGTATCTCGTAGCCCTGAATATCTTGTGAAGAGGCTTTCGAGCTGCTGGGTGAGAGTAAAATTCTCTTAGGATGTGAAGGCACCTTTGTTCTCTCTTTCTGAGGTTGATAACTGAGACGAGTCCAGTCGTCAGAACCGGATCTCCTTACGAATGCTGAAGGATGAGAAACTTGAGAAGAGTAATTGTGATCTAAAAAGGGTTTATATTGAGGTAAGTCAAACCATAAAGAAGTGAAATATTCCATAATTCTAGCATATTCCCAATTGCTCAAACGAATTGCTAAGCACCAAATACTCAACTCTTCTTCAGTCAAACAACTTAGTAAAAACTTGTTTGCGCCCTGAGTATTGAGATCGAACACCCAGGGATGATGTTCAGCGTCAGGTGACACTTTGAGAATGGAAACTGAGGCGTCTGCAAGATACATGGGATTAGGTTCTTGCTTCTTGACAAGATCCAATCTGGGGCCTTCGCAGTCTTCGGGAGAGGTGACAGGATAAAAATGAAGGATTGAACCAACTAATTCTACATACCATTTTGACCACTGGTTAGTTTGATAGGGTTGACCGTCGGGTAATAAAAGGTTCTGCATTTGTAAAAAACCAGACATGTATACTTTCTTCTGATAGGGATTTAATAAAGCTTCAACAGCTTGGTTCATATCTTCGATTTCGTGAGTCGAAACATCTTGAGCTGAAGAAGCATGTAAATTTGAATGAACATTACTTGGTAAAGGCAAATCTTCGTCTAATTAAATGAACATGTTGAATAAACTGCATTCTTTTAAAATAGTTGAATAATAGAGTATTTCTTACCAGAAGACATGATAACAGTATTTAATTAAATGAATGAATCAATTAATCTGTATAATATAAGTATTTTAAATAGGTTAATTAATTAATCAACCAAGGATTAAAAAACTGAATAAGAGGTAATGAATAGGTTTTATTTTAACTCTGAATTAAATTGGAAAATATTTGAATGATTCCAATTTCAATTGAAATGTGCAATTCATGCATATGGTATTATGGATTGATTTTTGTGATTTACTGATAACAATATGCTCAATACAATCATACCGAGTGATTCATATCTAATATATCATCTATAGTATATATTAAACCATTCATATAAATAAATCAATTGATCAACAATACGGATTTAACAACCATTCTAAAAATATCTAGAAAATAGAGTTCATAACTAGTTTGTCATAATTCACTGGGTAACCATTGGCTTATTGAATTAATCCATTATTACAAGGATCAAAAATTGGAATTTAATTAAAATAATTGCCTAATTAAATTAATGTGTCAAACTTTATACTTGATAATTTTGGTTCATTTTATTTAAATACTGGTTAGTCGTCAAAAATTGTCGAAATTTTTGAAAAAATTAGGTAGGTAAGTTAATGTTTAGACTTAGATTATGAAATGATGATGAATTTCTCAATATATATTACTAATTTTAACTTAATATCCAGTATTAAGCAAATATACAAAATCCTTGGAAATTGCTTTCAATTCATCAATATATAAAACTAATTTTAACTTTATGAAATCATCAAATTTTTAATCCATTGACTATAATTTGTAACACCCAAAAATTCCAGGATCCTATTCAGGAACTACTATACAATATCATATTTTATATTTTCAAATTGTACAGATGATTGCATGACAATAAATTTTAAAAAATTGAAATAATGCTTGGTAAAGTTTGGAGAATGACATCATTCTAAAGATATCTTCATGATTTTATATTGGTAAAAGTCAAAATAAATCTAAAATGGTATATAACAAAAAACAATTCATCACAACAAATTAACTCAAATATATATTCATTAAATATGCAATTGATCAATAAAAAATTTTAATTCATAATATTTGAATTTTGTATAAAAAATCAACTATTTTTCGAAATAATTCCTTAATTACTTTTATATATACTGATATACTTATTCAATTCATATCATTTTAAAAAACTAAATACAAAAACTTATTGATTTTCAAGTTGTACAAAATCCAAAATGGTGATAATGTAATAAAAATTGGATATTATTGAAAATGAACATTATTATAAATATATAATTTAATAATATAACAAAATAGATTGATATTTGAATCAATCATTGATTTAAATTAATAAGTTAATAATACTTTGGGATTCAAATTGTGAACTTTAATTTATCCCACTAATAAATATTAATTAAAATTTAATATAAATTCAGGTGATTTATTTCCAAGATTCATTTCAAATTAAATACCAATAAACAATTAATAAAAATGGCATTAATAACCAATTCACACACAACATCAGATAAATTATAACAATTATAATTGGATAAAATTACAACGGTAAATAATTTAATGTGATCTTAAAACCATATAAAAAAACCTATAAAATCTAATATCAAATAATAATAACGATCTTATCAATCCCATTCCACAATAATTTACCTATTATCAAATATTTATAATTACACCTACGAATCAAGTCTCAATATCTGATAATATCAAGTATAATTTAATTCATTTCAAATGATTAATGCAGATCACGTAAAAATATCAATCGATCTACAATATATTTTAAAACTCATGAGGAACTCCTAAGTCCAATATTAAGAGTATCTTATAATTTAATCACATGGCTAGAATCGAAATATCTAACCATATATGAAATCTTACATTTTATTCAAAATTGATAAAATTATCATTCATTATAATATCCTATACCTATCTGATATTCAGCTCACTCCAATTTATTAAATTATTAAATATTATAATATAGAATGGATTGAATTTGAAATAATAATAGGTAATTTTTTAATAATCTTATATGATTTTCCTTTAGCTTAGAATTAGATAATTATCGATAATTCTAATGAATAATAATATCGATATCAATATCAAATATTCCTAATTTCCCCCAATTACTCAATATTAAAAAGCTTAATATTTAATTTTGAAAAAAATTTTTATTCAATTAATTAATTAATTAAAAGGATTTTAAATAAATAAGAATATATGGTGAAAATAAAAATAGATATTAGTCGACTTTTTGTTTAAATAAAATATCTAGAAAAAAAAGTTAATGAAAAATCATTTAAAAGGTAGAAAAGGAGGGGAGTGAAATTACCTTGCCAGCAATTTTGTTCTAAATTTAATTGATTAAGTTGATCGTTTAATTCATTAATTTCGAAGGGATCATTCTCCGAACCGGATAAATTATAGAAGCTAATTAGCCATTAGTATATTATGACAATATTGAATGATGCTATAATAATTACGATATGGGCGAATATTCTGGACTACTCGAATTGGGCGAACTCAAATAGTGATAATTCTGATTTGTCGGTTTTGGTATCGTCAACTTTAAATTGTGGGTTTTTCTCGTAGTTGTACCATTTCTAGAATTCAATTCGGAGTCGCTTTCGTCGGACTGTCCAGAATCGGTACCCAAAGTAATTCTGGGTAGAATCTTTTGTGAGCGTCTGATACGCCATTTTTTCAGATAGTTCGTGAACAATCCCATGATCCTCTGCTTGTGATACATTGCCCTAATTTGGTCCTGATGCTTTTGGTATGGGATAATTTCGCTCAGCATAAAGCATTCCATAGGGTCAATAATTTTGTACTGAACGATGAGATTCAAAAATTGGTTGAATTCCAGGCCCTTGCCCCTGGAATGCAGGATGAATTGGCAGCATTCGATATAGATCAGATTGAAATTTACTTTGCGTTCTTTCAACTTGTCGGTTTGTAGTAGATCTAGTTGGCGATTGAGCCACTTACAATAGTCTTTCAAAACTTCAGGATCTATATCTTTCACAGGAGTGCCTCGCTCCCAACCCGGGTATCCAAACTTCTCCTTGTATTTGCGATTGTATTCCCGACACATCAATATGGGATTAAATTTGACTGGGAAGCACCTAATTTTAAATGGTGTTTCCAAACCCTTCAACAATTTAATCAACGAAGGTTTCTGAATGTAACCATATCCCATTGGATCAACAGTGGACCAATTCTTTTTGAATTCACGTAAATCTTGCCTTGATACAAAGGAGAACGATGCAAAAATTTCGTAACAGTAACTGAACGTATCGAGGAGGAAAATTACAAACATACTGGAGAAAATGTACACGGAAATGGTATGGAAGCTGATGAATAGAATGGTAGCTAGCCAAGGGTCGCCACAGTCCGATTCGAGGTAATTTTCGTTGTAAACGCAGTTCGGGCTCTGTACTTTGAAGTCGTACATAATGTCATTCCAACCTTCTCCCGTCGAAATTCGGAAAAGGAGTAAGAAAATAGCCAAATAATCTTTAGCGTTGACGTAATAAGACATATTTTGACCCCACTTGGTATTACTGAACCCTTGATGCATAGCAATTGCATAAATCACAAAGATAACGAACCAAACGTATGCCAATTCTAAAATATCTTTCAAACTCGCTTTTAAAATATAAATCAATTGCAATAAAGGATCCAATTTGACAATCAATTTTAAACTCACCAATAGAGTGAGACAGAAGCCTAGCTTTTTGAAGAAAATGGTCAAGGAGCCCAATTGCTGAGCGTTAGCCAAATTCACTTGATGCAAAATAATTTGGATGATAATCGCTGAGACTGTCACGATGAGAAATATGGGATTGATGGGTTTCGACATGTATACTTCGGAACCACGGCCAAAAAGTTGGAACACTTCGTTCAGGCCGGCAATACATAGACACGCGACGAGGAGCCATAGCCTGGTCAATCGCCACTTTTCACTCATTTTCAAGTATCCAAGCATCACCAGAACGAAAATTGCAAGGTATACGAATGAACAGAACCTATTCCACCAACTCTTTTTATCCGTGACGATTTTGAAGCACCAACGCTTTAATCCCAAATCAGTTGGGCAATTGACCATTTTTTTACTGGGTTTAACCTGGTCTAATTGCTTCTTCAAATCGATCCAATTTTTCTCATTCTCCGAAATCACAGCAGCTCCAGTGAATTCCCTGTGATTGTTGATAATCACAGCGATAAAGGTGGAAATACCGATGAGTTGGACACCGAAAAAGTACACTACGAAATAGATGGAGTGCCACCAGTTCGCTTCGTCTCTGGGCTGGAGACCAGGGCCCATAATATTCATGGTGTTTTTCATCACGTCGATCCACTTTTCGCGACTCGCCAACTCGATAAGGAGCATGAGACTCGAGCCCAATGTGTCAAAAGAATACAAGTAGGGATTACTCCAAGTTCGAGGCATCAAGATCCCCTTGCCTTCCTTGGTCACAAAGCTCCCTATGCAGTCCAACATGGTAATAATTTTGTTGGTATCGTCATTACACATCATTAACTTTTGACCGAACATAGCCTTACCAATGACTGCGAAAGGAACGATAAACGCCAATAGGATGAGAATCACTGTCATGAGTTTGAAAAATCCCGCAATAAATATGGAGTATAATGTCCTCTTCAATGTTTTGGTCCTAGTTGCCAGCCTTAGTGCACGAAGCGATACCAAAATATGAAATACTCTAGAGGTCGAAACTTCCGATCTATAGGTCAAAGTCACGTCGACGATTTGTAGGATTAATACCATAAGGTCGATTCGATTCCAAAATCCTCTGAGGTACCCCTTGGGCGTGAATAAGAATCCCTTGGCAATGACAATGACTATGAATTCCACGGTCAAAATAATGGTAAATAGGAGATTGAGTTTCCAATAAACGAAACTGTTACCCCTACGGAATTTGACGTATTCGTGCCTTTCCCTCGGACTGTCGAGACCTCCTACGATTGTCGATCCGATAATCGCTAGCCATACAATTAGATGATAGTATACTCGTATATCTCGAAATTTGAAGATGTTTTTATGTAGGCTGAAGTTACTATTACTCAAGTATTGACAGAATTTTCTCAGTCTGTTATTGGGTCTAAATAAAAATATCGTTCTTGAATAGTTGGGGTGATTGTTGTAGAATCTCGACCTATAATAGTCCCTGGGCGTTAATTTAGCCATATCATTCTTTGGGGGATCGATCAAGTACGAAGTTAGATGGGTAGGCAAATGAAATTTCAAATGTTTGGGCAGATGCGGTATAAAGAGGGGCAAGGGTTTAGGCGGTAGGTGGCGATAAGGATTCCAAATACTACAAATTTATTAATTCAGGATAATTGATGATGTTAAATTAATTACCTGATAGGATAACTCATCTCCCTCAATTTTATCCCTTGAATATTTTTAACAAAATTATCCAATTGAATTTTATACTTTTCACCCCTAACCAATTCGAAACCTTCCATTGCTACTGCGATGAACATTCTAGCCAAAATAAAATTACTCAGGAATATCCATACGATCATGGCAACCGCTATAATAATAATGTTAGATATGCTGAATTTATCTGTCATTTCATAGAGCTGATTGGGCCAATCTTCCCCGTCTAGTAGCTTTAATTCATTAGTCAAACTATTATTTTTTAAAAGATAATAACATACTTGAATTAAGCTCAAAATACTCTGTGGAATACTATCATATCTCATAATATTATTTTCATTAGGTTCTAAATTACTGTGTTTGTCAATTCGATTCGCTAAAACTTGAATAAACTACTCAAAATTAGTAAAAATGTAAAGTTTATTTTGAAATTCGGTTACCATCGGTGCTACAAGTAGTAGCAAAGCCCACATGAAGGTCAGAACTCGGATGGTGCTCGTGACATTTTCGGATAATTTGGACTTGATTTAAATTAATACTAGCACAATTGCTTTAATTGAGTAAATTACCATGATATGTCTTACTCCAGGTATGATACCAAGTACTCGATATACCCTAAAAATACAGAAAGCTTCGACGTAAACAGCATGATTGCTAACGGTTGTCATATCTACGTATATGTTTAAGGCAATGGGAATGACGATTAGAATAATATCCAAATAGTCTGTTAATGTTAATTTTTGGACTTGTCGCGGGGGGTATGGACACTTTTTGACCAAGAATCGGAGGAAGACGGTGAAAAGAAGGAAGAAATTGGTATAGTCTAAATCCATGTAAGATAAGGCAATAATTTAATGAATTTAGTGATACTTACAGAATAAATTATTACTCCAAATCTGTTCCCTAGTCAGAGCGATACGTAGGATTAAATCCAGCCAAATTAATAGGAAACTCACCACTTCCAAGATCGGTAGGATTTGCACGATTGTGGAGTACATCAGTTTAGGTATGAGGCCTGGGAACCCTCTGGCAGGAGATACAAAACATCGTTTCATATTAACGGAATCAGGAAGTTGCTGAATGGATTCAAATTTTCCAGTCATCGTATTGAACTCATTCAATTCGATGGTCTCGGCCTCGGGGGGATGCTGCAATTCGAAGCCTAGGAACTGTTTCCAAGTCTGATCGCTTTGCTCACTCTTTAAATCATGTTTCCTAAAATATCATCAATTTAGTCACAATCCAACTCTCACACATATTCTAACTACTTACTTTTGCTTTTTTATTTTTTCATCCTCCTCTTCCCTAATTTTTTCAAAAATTCTACCAATTACAGCAACGTAGAGTTCAATTAGCCAAAAACTGAATAAAATGACGATAATACAATAATACGTGGCACTCCACCAACCATTCGTCGCCATTGTATGGTACATGATATCACTATATAATTGATCTACATATTTAAATAATTTTGATTTTTGATAAATTGAAATTGATTTACTTGTAATAGTGATAAATACTATAAGAGCACTGGATAGGAAGTTGTCAAAACTTAAGATATTGTGTTGATTTTTATAACCCTAAATAAAAATTAACAAAAGAAATTTTTGTGAATTTTTAGGAAAAAAGTTACTAAACATTGCATTCCCTCGGGACACCAGTAACCGCTGCCAGTATAAGGAGATTTGTTAAAGGAATCACGAGTTTTATAACAGAACATATCCTCGATGGCTTCGGGTTTCCCATCGGCACCTAAAAATGTTTAAAAAATTTGTAATTAAATAGATATTTAATATATTACCTGTAATATGACATCGGTTACTCAAAGTTCCTTGAAATAATATAAGACCTAAATTTCTAAACATAATTAACTATTAATCAATATTGAAATAGTATGAATTACCCCATTAAAATAAAGAAAAATATAATAAATAAAGTCACATTTTTCATCAAAGGTAAACTAATTTTCAGAGTTTTTATAATGGGATCGAAGAATTTTACATAAAATAGTAGGCGAATAGGTCGTAAGGCACTCAAGAATTGTAGGATCATAATTGTAGGGGATTCGGTGTTGTAACCTCTAAAGATAATGAGGATTTGGAGAATCCAGTAAGTCAACGTACTTAGGAAATCGAGACGGTGTATGGACCTTCGTAAATAAGGTAGTTCTTTTAGTTCCTGATCGTTAGGCATCAGCTGATGTGTACTGATTTCGTTAAATTCGTTCAGAATTTTTTGTTCAATAAATGATGATTTTTTAGTGGATTTAGATTCATATTGGAATATGAAGCTGTTGGATATGGATTTCAATAGAATTTCAAGTAGAAATATCAGATTAATGATGTGCAGTGCGGTAATGAACGGATATTTCAGGTCAGATAACTGATTTTTAAGGATAATTAACAACCAGTCCAAAACCGTCAACGTATTCATCAACCTATCGAGATGTTGCCATTCCACGACCATATTGGCGAATTTACGAATTGAATTATCCCTTGAAAAAATTAGGAAAGCACGATCGGAATAAAATAGAGAGCTTAAGCCTTTGTGAAATTTGGCAATGGGTGGATGAAACTTGAGTGATAGCTTCTTGAATATGGTTTTGTATTTAGCTCTCCGCGTGGGTTTCTGAGTAGGTATACGTTTTAACCTGGGAATCACTACGGAAAACCCCGTGGAGATCGTATCCTGACTGGAATCCGACTGAATACAAGAAGAGTTGGAATCATAAACAGAGTCCATAGATTTCGACCTTAACGGAATTTTTAAACTGTCAGTATCCATCACAGGTACCATTAAGAAATTAGTATCCTTCGCCGTCTCTTCAGGCTGGAGAGCCGGTGGTGTTAATATAAATGTGGGCTGATCATTCCGAATGGAATTTGATTTGCTAATATTTAACGGAGTCAAAAACTCATTAGACAAAGTAATATTCTCAGTGGTATCATTATTATCTTCTACTCTCTCTTTAGGTATATTTAATAAATTTTGATTGGATTGATTCATCAATTTTAATTCTAATTACAATATATACATTAATAATTCTTTTAAAAATTATATTTACAAAATAAAAAATTAATTAATTATTTTTTTAGTTGAATAAAAAAGAAAAGTAAATAATAGTGATTAATGACCATATTATTTAACAAAAAATTATTGATTGGGAAAATCTCTATAACAGGTTTACTAATTTATTTGATAAAGTTTAGATGGTTATGTATCCATTTTGTATTCCATTTATCATATTGCCTCAGTTTTATAATATGCAAGTTGCTAAATTGAGAATTTAAATTGAAATCAATATGTGGGATGAAATTTGAATTTTATTAATGGTATATTGCTGATGATATCATCTTGGGTATGATTCAATTTAAATATTTTGAAAACATTTTTTAATTCATATAACTATTCATTATAATTATTGTGTATTTAGAAGGTATACCAAATTGAGAGTTTTAATTATTATATTTCAATTGATAAAAAATTTGATTTTAATGTACTAAATCAACACTATGTTTTTCCAATGATAAAATGATCAACAATATTGAAATAATATCCAAAGCAAAGAAATCAATATAAAAATAGAATAATTTTTTATTATTAATATGTCAAAAAATATTTTATTAGTGCTAGTAAATGTATAATAATTGTTAATTGTTTCAATTCAGTTGGAGAACACTACAATTGTTGACATATCATTGAAATATATTTATTTAAAAAATAGAATATCATCTAAAATCAAAATCAATTAAAAAATTATTAAGGTTTGATATAAATTAGATTTTTTTTATGAAATTTTGAAGAATAAAATATAAGTAATATAGTATGTATCCATAAAGTATTTTTTAAAAAAATTGTATTAATATTAGATATAACATCATATTGATAAAATTAACTATTAAATTATAACCTAATGAAATATTTAGTATTTGAAAATTATTTGTTTTGTTAATATTGATATTTATTCCTTCAGCAAAATAAGATTTCAATCAAACATTTCAAAAATATTATCAGTATATTGAGAATTATTTCAATGGTTTGTCTTAAATATATATCTTATTTAAAATAGATAGCTTAATAATCATAATTTCAATGAGCAATTTTATTGATTTCATTTGTATCACAAGTTGAATATTATTTAAAATTATAGCGTTATTTATGTAATTTTTATTGAAATATATAAAGAAAATTTGACATGGTATCCAATAGTTCAAAACCTAAATTCCTATATCTTAATTTTTTATTATTTGATAAATCAAAGCTATTTTATTATTATTATAGTATTATTTCAAATAATAGTAAGTGATCTAATAATTCATCATATTCATTATATATATAATTTAGAGAATTTCAAATTTTATCTAAGTTAAATAATGAATATTCATCATAATATCATATTATATTAAATATTCTATATAGATTATATACAAAAATTTCCAAGTTATAACAAGTGGCAAAAGGCTTTCAAAGTATATTATCGCAAACTAGTTCAATCAACTCAAAGCTGAAAGATCTGATATAAAAGACATGCCTTATTTAATTTATCTTAAATTTATAACTAAAAAATATAAGCAAAATTAAGGAATATTTCATATATCACCTATATAGCTTAGGAAAGAACTAACATAATTTTATATATCAATACTATCTCTGTTATTACTTTATTAAAAGGTAAATTCAAATTAGTTCAAAAATTCAAAGTATGGGTACTTTATATTTTAATTGAAGATCAAATATATATAAAGAAAATTTAGCTAATAAATATCATTATAATTCTTATCTTATTATACATAAAATTATTACAATAAATAAATCATCAATTCTAGTATATTTTATTATCAACAAATATAAAGGGAACTCAGGATGAAAAATTCAATCTATTATTATTAATTCTAAAATAAAAGTTAATTGAGAAAAGCAAATATAGTTATAAGATATAGATACTAATAATATAATACTTTACCAATCATTACCAGTGAAAAAAATCTTAATTATATAATATATTTTTTTAAACACTAATTTTATAAAGTACTGTAAGAAAAATATTATTCAAAAACCATTTATTTTATATAAAAATAATTATATATATATATATATAGCAAAAATCATCAATAATTTGTTTATTAAAAAGGGCTAGTTTTTATTTCGATATCCATTATATTCACGAGATATAAATCCTGGTGATTATGATTGTTTCAGTAGATTAGAAAATTTAATATAAGGAAAGAGATTTGATAACGTTTCAATTTACAATTCAAAATTAAATATGTAATTTTGAAAATTAATTATAAAAACCTATGTAAAATAGTTAAATAATTATCATTATTATGAAATTTTGTTATTAAAAAACAAGGAGGGCATTAACTATTGTAATCATATTATTTTTTCTTTACCTTTTATTATTTTATTAAAATATATTTTTAAAATTAATGAACCTATTTTTAAACTATAAATTAATTTAATTAATTATAATTAATTTAAAATATTATCAAAATTTAATCTTTTGAAGTACCTATTGTTTGAATATGAAAATTTAACAAATTTTCAATTAAAAATTACTATTAATTTTATTTATATTTAATTAACTTGCCAATATATTTATGTTTTAAATTAATAAATAAAAATTAGAATAACTAAAATCATTTAATTAATCAAACAAAATTCAGACAATATTATAAGTATATTTAACTCAGAATTTATATAGTCAGTATTGAATAGGTATTTCTTTAACTTGAATTATTTTGTTTTTAATTTGAAAATTAAATAACTCATTTAATTAAATAAATTAAACTTGAATAATCGATAAAAAAATATGTATTTGTAATATATTATATTAAATAAATTATACAAATTAATTCAATTACTATAATATAAACATTTGTAATAATAAAACATAATTCGTATTAATATATATATATATATATGCTATATCAATATAAAACATTTATAAAAATAAAATCTTTATAATAGAATTCATTATTTAATTAAAATTAATATTCAAGTATTTTATTAATTATATAGTAACAAACTTATATTATTTGTCCAAAAAAATCACTTAAAATAATATAAATTTTATTAATATAATTCATAGTAAATGTGATAATATATTTATATATAGTAAATTTATAATTAGTTAAATTATAAAAAAATAAAAAATATAAATATTATATCTTTAGTTTTAAAATTTCCATTAAATATAATTTAATCTTAATAAATTTATAACAAAATAAACATTATGATAATATATATAAAATCAATATATAAATATTTTATTATGATTTAAAAAACTTAATCAAATTATATATTATTAAAATTAATTTAATATTACCATAGAATCAAAAAAATGGGAAATTTTTTAATTACTAATTTTTCAAACTTATTATTAATTTCAAAATAAAAAAATATACAAAACAAATAATAAAATATATATTTTAGGACTATATATATATATATATTATTTCTTTGATTAAAAAAATTATTTTTTAAAATTAGTTATTTAATTTAATTATATTTAAACCAAATAATAATCATCAAAGGTTTTTTATTTTGGTATTAATAAAACTTAACTATAAACCTTTTAAAATTATTTAAAATTTATAAGTAGCTTCTAATAATATAATATTATTTAAATCAACAATTTATTTCTAGGTAAATTACTTTAAAGCTAAAAAAGAAATTATTTAGAACTTGTTGAAATTTAAAAGATTAATTTTAATTATTACTCTTTTAATTGTTAATAAATTAAAAAAATATATCAAAAAAAATTTTTTTATTTAAATTAAAAAACTATTAAGATACTTTAATATTAGTTATATAAGTATTTTATACACTAACCTACAAAAGTAAGTTATAAAATCAAAAATATATATATTTTAATTAATAACTAAAACAATTATATATATTAGATTACTTAAAACTATAATATATAATTAGGGTATATTATTTAATAATAAGTAAATATATTTAGATATATTTAGTAAACTATTAGCAAAAATATTAACCCTTAATATTTAACCAAGGTAAGTTATAAATTTGTAGGTTTTTGAGATAAAAGGATATATTTAATAATATATAACCATATCTTTTTTCTCTCTTTGTTATTATTTTATATAATATTTTACAAATATACTAAATTTTTTTTATTAGTATTATTATACCTAAATCCCTCTCTAAAAAAATCTACTTATATATTAATTAACTTTATAAAAAAGGTAAATCAACTTATAATATTACTAGAATTACTAGTGTTAGTTAGTTTACTATAGTTAAAGTTGTTAAGAATAATAATAAAAAAACATTTAAACTTAAACTTAAGTGTGTTAAAATTATAGATGAATATAATGAGAAGTATATCTATAAGTTAGTTAATATAAGTAAATATAATACTGCTATAGAAATATAACAGGAACTATAAGACTATACAAGAATATTAATTAGCATTAATATTATTATATATATTTTATGTTAGTATAGATACCACTTACACTTTAAGAAAAAACACTTTTAATTAAAAAAATCCCATTATAAAGCTAAACAAGAGTTTAAATGTTATTACTAATATTAAACTAAAACTAATTAAAGTAAAGTTATTTAGTTTAATGAAACAAAAATATACTTTAGTAAATTTAATAAAAAAACTAAATGCTTTAAAAAAGATACAAAACTACTTTATAACTATCATGTTAATTTTACTCAAAAGTATAATAATAGGTTAATTATTATTTAAAGATATATGTTATTTTTAGGTGTAAAGTATTTTTATAAAGTTAATAAAGGAATTAATATTAAAATATACTAAAGTATTTTAAATAATAAATTGAAAAAAACTATTAAATAATATAGGTTAAATAAATCTAATGTTATTTTTTAGTAAGATAATACTTTTTATTATACTATAGCTTTTACTACCAAATAGCTTAAAAATAATAAGATAATAGTTATAAAGTAGCTTTTTTAATTTTTTAACTTTAATCTAATTAAACACTTTTAAAATTAGTTAAAAAAAGCTATTAAAGTTTTCCCCCCAGCAAAAAATTTAAATCAACTTTAAAAATA
This sequence comes from Conidiobolus incongruus B7586, assembly GCA_000697335.1. NCBI lineage: Eukaryota > Fungi > Entomophthoromycota > Entomophthoromycetes > Entomophthorales > Conidiobolaceae > Conidiobolus > Conidiobolus incongruus. The sequence goes on from JNEM01016258.1 coordinate 28,763, forward strand.
TATTTAAGAAGTATAGAATAAAATTAACCTTTTTTAGTGTAAGAAGTTAATTAATTTTATACCTTATAAACTTAAAGAAATTAGAAAAGCTAAAGGTAGATACACTAGGTTTTAATTTTTTTATCACTAAAAACCTACAAATTTATAACTTACTTTAGGTAAAATTTAAAGGTTTATATTTTAGCTAATTAATAGCTAAATATCATCATTTAATGATATATATAACTAATAAGTATAATAGATTTTAATTATTTAATTTAAGTTTATTTTATTAAATATTAATCAAGTTATTAGTAAAAATATAAGTGTTTTTAATTTTATAACTTACTTTTGTAGGTTAGTGTATATATTAAAATTTAAATTTAAATTAATTAATAAAAATATAAAATAAATACCTAATAATTTAATTAAAACATAACAAAAACTAGAGTAATTATTATTAAATAAAACTTATTAATATATGATTAAAAATTAAAGCTATTATAATAAATTTTTACAAATAATAAATTTTAAATCTTTTTGAATAATCTTTTATTAAAATATAAATCAAAATGTTAAATTAAGTTAAATCAACCCTTTTTATAAATTCTTTTAAATTAATATTATATTAATAAGTAAATATTAGTACAGAAATTAAACAATGGTAAATTTTTTAATTTCTAATCTTTTAAACATATTATACATTTTGAAAGATTATATATATATATAATATATAAGAAAATAAATATTTTCAAATTATATATATATTCAATTTAAATTATTTTTTTATTAAAATATTTTGATTTTAAAATATATACTTATATTTATTTATACTTAAATTAAATTATGATTATTAAAAGGCTTTTCATTTTTGTATTTTTAAAACTTAACTATAAACCCTTTAAAATCACCTAAAACTTGTAAACAGTTTATAAAGATGATGTTTTATTTAAAACTACCATATATTGTTAGATTTATGATTTTAAAGCTAAAAGGGATATTATTTAAAATTTACCAAAATTTAAAAGATTAATTTTTACTATTACTTTTATACTTACTAATAAAATAAAAAAAATATTAAGAAATACCTTTTTATTTTTGTTAAAGAGTTATCAAAGTAATTTAATATTAATTATATAAGCATATTATATTTACTTAAGTTTAAACTTAGATTAATTAATAAAAATATAAAATAAATACCTTATATTTTAATAGAAAGTTAAAAGAAAATTAAAATAACTATAGCTAAACTAAACTTATTAAGGTATAACTAAAAACAAAGGTTTTTATAATAAATTCTTATAATTAATAAATTGTAAATTCTTTTATATAATCTTTTACTTAAAAATAAAACAAGTTGTTAGGTTAAGTTAAATTAATCCCTTCTATAAATTCCAATGAATAAATATTTTAAATATAAGTGAATATTAATTATTGTAATAGATTATATTGTTATATAGCTTTTTTATTTAATACCTCAAGGAAAATTTATTAATAGTAAATTATATATTATTTTTTTAAATAAAATAATTTCTAAATGGTGTTTTTAATATAAATTAAAGATACTTATTATTTTGTATAATCATTATAAAATATTTAAAATTAAAGCTATAAAAGATTTTTTATATAAAAAAAATAAAGTTACTTACTATATCTAGTATATTTACATGATTATAACCTATATGATTATAATTGTTTTAAATAATTAAAAAAATAGCTTATAAGAAAAAAAATTCTTATAAACAAATTAAATTAGTTTGTAAAATATTAAATTTCAGTTTTTAATAAAAAAAGTGTTTTTAAATATTAGAAAATTATTAAAAGTATAAAAAAAATTATTAATAATAAAAGAAGCTATTAATTTTATATTATTCATTAATTTTTATATGTTATTTATTAATTTATTTATTTAATTTTAATTTTAAAATTGTACCATTATTTAATTTCTATATTAATATTAATTATTATAATTAATTATAATAATATTTGATATTTTTATTTAGTTTTTAAAATAAAATCATTTAAAAATAAACTTTATATTGTTTTTTTTAAATAAAAGTATTTTTAATTAGTATTTTTAATATAATTTGAAAAAATATATTATTTTATAAGATAATTAAAAAATACATAAAGTTATAAAAAACTTTCTAATTAAAAATAATTAGAAGAAACTATTACATCTATTATATTCTTTAAATTATAACTTATGTAATTATAATTTTTTTAAGCAATTAAAAAACTAGCTTATAAAAAATAAAATTTTTACAGGAAAATTTAATTAATTTATGAAATATTAAATTTTAATCTTTAATAAAAAGAATTATTTTTTAAGTGTTAGATCTTTGTTAAAAGTATAGTAAAAAGTTAATAGAAAAAAAATTAAATTTATATTATATATTTATTATTATATATAATATATTAAAATGTTTATTTTTTTTTAATCACAAAAAATTCCCATTATTTAAATTACAAAGTAATATTAAATTGGGTTTAAAATTATTATATCATATTTTTTAAAATATTATCTGATTATTAAATATTTAATAATTTATAAAATATTTTAAATATAAAATTTAATTTTGATAAAATAATTTTATATATTAACTTAATAGAGATTGAAAAATATAGGTTTAATATCTTTTACAATAGTATATTATATATTGAAACATAAATTTAATATTTTATAAATTAATAAATTTTATATTTTTAAATTTTATTCAAATGTTAAATTTGATGTTGAACTATTTTGTAATTTTGTAATAATATCTAATTTTTATAAAATATTATTAGTATATAGACAAGATTTTTAAAAAATATTGTATTAAATATTGGGGAATTATTTATTGATTATAAATTAATGCATTTTCAGCTTATAATTTGAACTATTATAGTTAATGTTCATGAAAGTCTAAGTTGAAAACTTTGGATGAATCAGTGTGTTTGAATATCTCAACTGTTATATCTTATGAATAAATCTTAGTTAATATACAATGAGTTAATATAATAAAAATTATTTAAAAATATTAATTGCTGTTTTTCAAGTTAAATATTAAGGAAAATTATTTAAATTTAATGTTTAAATAATAATATTAAATTGTAAAATTATTACTATTATTATTGTATTTATCTATTAAATAATAAATATTCTTTTTTATTATCAAACAAATTATATATTTTTTTTCTCAAAAATTAATTGAATTAAATTTTTAATAAAATTTATCTTGATCGTATTCATGTTGAAACATTATATCTACCAAAATCAATTTAATCTTAAAGATGTTATTGTTATTATATTAGAAATTACCTTTCCACTCTTCATGACTACTCTGAACCAAGCTCAAATGCATTAACTCACCTTCCGATAAATTGTCCAAATCCGGGTCTTGAGATTTGTCGCTACCACTGAAAAATCTAAACCAAAAATTAGATAGATATAATATTAATAAAATCATTTTAATCTTACGAAATTGGTGAATGTTCAGGACTGCTGGAGTTAGAATTATCGGAATTTGAAGGTCGTCGAAAGTACCCAGTTTTGGGAATATCCAAACTTAGAGACGGTCCACTCGAGTTGGAATCAGTCCTGTCGCAATCAACAGCATTGAGACTGCGAGGCGATTGGATGAGTCGATCTTCCAGCATAATCTGCGGGATTTGGGAGTTGGTTAAATTGTTCAAGAGCCGTGACAGTCTTCGCTTCTTCAGGTAGATGCGAAGCAGGCCGAGGATCTTGTGCTTGTAGTAGATTTCTTTAATCTGCTCCTGGTGGTGTTGGTAGTGCAAGATTTCTTTCAAGAGGAAGCATCGCATAGGGTCAATGAGTTTGTACTCCACGATCAGTTTGAGGAATTGATTGAATTGGAGGCCTCGACCCTTAGAGTGTAGGATCTTTTGACAGCATTCGATGTACACTGAGTTGAATAAGAGTTTGCGTTGTTTTAGTTTTTTAGTTTCTAATAAGTTGAGTTGGCGATATAGCCATTTACAGTAAGATTTGATTGCGTGATTGTCGAGTTGGTCCACTGGAGTGCCGCGTTTCCATGCCGGAAATCCAAATTTCTCCTGATACTTCCTATTGTACTCTCTACAAAGATTGACATGATTGAATTTGGTTGGATACAGTCGCACTTTGAAAGGTGTATCTAATCCCTTTAGAATTGGGATCAAATGACGCTTTTGGATATAGCCATCTCCCATAGGATCCGCTGTAGACCAATTCTTTTTAAAATTTCTCAAATCTTGTCTCGATACGAACGAAAACGAAGCGAAAATTTCATAGCAATAACTAAATGTATCGAGTAAGAAAATAACAAACATACTCGCAAAAATGTATACTGATATAGCGTGAAAACTGACGAATAAAATGGTAGCTAACCATGGATCGCCACAATCCGATTTTAAAAAATCTCTATCGTAAACGCAGTTGGGATATTGTACTTTAAAATCGTACATAATATCATTCCAACCTTCCCCTGTTGACATTCTAAACAGCATTAGAAATATTGCATAATAGTCATTTGCGTTGACGTAGTAAGACATGTTTTTGCCCCATTTCACATTGCCTAAGCCTTGGTTAATTGCAATTGCATAAATTACAAAGATAATAAACCAAACATAAGCTAATTGTAAAATATCTTTGATACTCGCTTTCAATATGAATATTAATTGCAATAGAGGGTCCAACTTAACGATAAGTTTTAATCCAACAAGTAAAGTCAGACAGAGTCCAATTTTTTTGATCAATACAGTAGTTGATGGATATTGCAATTCGTAAGCATACGCAAGATTTACTTGATAGAGTGAGATTTGAATCACAAGAGCAAGAACATTAATTGTGAGGAAAATTGGGTTGAGTATTTTGGACATGTACACCTTTTTACCTCGTCCCATCAAAATGAATAATTCATTCATTCCTGAAACGCTTAAGCAAAATACTAAACCCCAAAGTCTGATAAGTCGCCAAGTTTCGTTCATCTTCAAATATCCAAACATGATTAAAACAAATATAGAAAAATAAATCAGAGAACAGAATCGATTCCACCAACTCTTCTTGTTGGTGACTGTCCTGAAACACCATTGCTTCACACCGAGGTCAGTGGGACGGTTCACCATCTTTTTACTTGGTTTCACTTGTGCCAATTGCTTTTTGAAATCAATCCAATTCTTTTGATCTTCCGTAATTTCTGCAGTCCCAGTCGATTCTCGATGATTATTGATAATCACAGCAATGAATGTGGAAATTCCAATGAGCTGAACTCCAAAGCAGTACGCTACGAAAAATACACAATTCCACCAACTCGCTTCGTCCCTCGGTTGATATCCTGGTCCTTGGATATTCATAGTATCTCTCATGACGTCGATCCACTTTTCGCGACTGGCAATCTCGATGAGAATCATGAGACTCGATCCCAAAGTATCGAAGGAATATAGATAGGGATTAGCCCAAGTACGAGGCATTAAAATCCCCTCGCCATGCTCAGCCACCCAATTTCCAATACAGTCCCCCATGGTAACGATACTGTCGTCATCATCATTGCACATTGCAAGTCTACCGCCGAACAACGTTTTACCTATGACTGCGAAAGGGACTATAAAAGCCAATAGAATGAGAAGTACAGTTAATAATTTGAAAAATCCTGCAACGAAAATTGAATATAAGGTTCTTCTTAGTGTTCTTGTTTTCGTAACTAATCTCAAAGCTCTCAAAGCCACAAATACATGTAAAATTCTAGAAGCTGAAGCTGGAAAATTGTTCACTAATAAAACATCAATTAACTGAAAAATTAAAACGATTAAATCTACACAATTCCAAAAGCTTCGTAGATATCCTTTGGGAGTAAATATCAAACCGTTTGCAATTACTATTATGACGAATTCGGTGATTAATATGGAAGTGAAAACCACATTGAGATGCCAGTACAAATCGCCAATACCCACCCGAGTCTTCCAATAATCGAAACGAACTTGGGGGCTGTTCAATCCACCAACAATTGTACTACCAATAATTGCACTCCAAATAATTAAATGGTAGTAGACGCGAATATCGCGTAAGTTGAGTAAATTTTTCCACAGGCTGAAATTTGGATCAATTAATTTTTGACAGTATCGTCGAACGAGATTGTTGGGTCGAAATAAAAAGATGGTTCTCGAATAGTTGGGATGATCATTGTAGAAGCGGGATCGGTAGTAATCCCTCGGTGTAAATTTGGGGTTTTGATTCTTTGGAGGTTCCATTAAATACGCTGTTAAATGTGTAGGGAGTCGAAATTTTAAAAATTTTGGTAATTTAGGGATTGATAAAGGCAATGGTTTTGGAGGTAATAATCGATATGGATTCCAAACACTATACAATTAGCTAAAGGTATTTTAGTAATATTAATATAATTACCTGATAGGATATGACTCTTCTCGTTGCTTGATGCCTTGAATATTTTTGATAAATTTGTTCAATTGGATTTGATACTTTTCCCCTCGATACAGCTCGAACCCCTCCATTGCCACCGCTATAAACATTCTGGCAAGGATAAAGTTGGTTAGAAATAGCCATGCTATCAATATGAGAGATATAATTATAATAGCTGCTGTTTTCTTGAATTCGAAAGTCATTTCATATAATTGATTAGGCCAATCTTCGGCATCTAATAACTAAAATATTTGTTAAATTTGCATTATTAATTAAATACGTTAGTTTTACTTGGATTAAAGATAGGACAGTTTGTTGGATTGTATCAAATCTCATGATATTACTCTCTGTTGGTTCTAAATTACTTGTTTTCTTCAGTCTGTAATTTAAAATTTCCATAAACTAGTAATGATTTTAATTGATTAATACGATATATTAACAGTAAATAGTTTTACCATTGGTCCCACAAGCAATAATAAAGCCCACATAAATGTCAGTACTCTCATTGTATTAATTAAATTGAGAGATAATTTTGACTAATATCAAAATTAATTACAAATTTTTAAAAATTCTACATAATTTACCATAATTTGATAAACACCTGGAATTATAATTAAAACTCTGTAAATTCGAAAAATACTAAATACTTCGATATAGATTAAATTTTTATCGCTAGTAATATCAAAATAGATGTTTAGCACTATGGGTGTGACGATGAGTATCATATCCCAATAGTCTGTTAGGGTTAAGCGTTGTACCACACAGGGTAGGTAAGGACATTTTTTAACTATAAATCGAATTAAAATTGTGATAAAGAGAAACCAATTGGTATAAACTAAATAATCAAGTATGTCAGTATAATGATTAGTATATGTAATGAATATTATGATGTATTACAAAATAAACTTGCACTCCAGCCCGGTTGGATAACATTAGCAATCCTCAAAATAAAATCTAACCAAATGATCACAAAACTTATAGCTTCCATTACCCCTGACAATTGGACTAGAAAGTTATAAAATGGCTCGGGTATAATTCCAGGGAATCCTTTTGTTGGACTTTTCCACCATTGATTTAAACTAAATTTTGGTTTTTCAGGTTTAATAGCTTCGTAAGTTCCAGTCTGAGTGTTGAACTGTCTCGTTGGATTGGATTCTTTCTCTTGTTGAATATCTAGACCTAATAATTCTCTCCACACGCTTTCTTGTTGTTTGAATTTTAATTTGTATTCTCTAATTACCCATTAAATTAGTTAATTTAATAAATCATTCAAAAAATGATTACCTCATTCTCTGATACATTTCTGTATCTTCTTCTCTAATTTTTTCGAATATTCGACCAATAACTGCAACGTACAAATCCACTAGCCAAAAGCTAAATAGTATGACCACAATACAGTAGTAAGTGGCACTCCACCATCCGTTACCGGCCATTGTATTATACATAATATCACTATATAATTGATCTATAATATTTACATTAAAAATTGCCTGATATCAATTCTAAATTAATTTACTCGTTATTGTAATAAATACAATTAAACCACTCGCTAAAAAATTATCAAAAGATAATAAATTGAACTGATTGCCATATTCCTAATCCATGATATTGAGAAAAAAAATTATAATAGTTTGGATAGAAATTACCATGCACTTCATCCCAACAGGACATAAATAACCGAATTCTGTATATGGTCGCTGATTAAGGTCAGTTCTCTCGCTATAACAAAATTTATCTTCCAGTGGTTTAAATTCCCCAGGATTTTCTAAATATATATTACTAATAATTGTTTAATTGTTAATATGTATTATTTACCTTCTACAAAGCATCGTTTACTCAATGTACCCTGAAATAAATTTAACCCTAAATTACTAAAAATTCAATTAATTCAATTTTTATATGGATAACTTAATAATTGGTTTACCTCATCAAAACGAAGAAGAAAAGAATAAATAGAGTGACATTTTGCAGAAGAGGCAAACTGATTTTTAATGTCTTTATAATTTGTTTAAAGAAGGGGATTTCAAATAGTAATCGAATGGGACGAATGGCACTCAAAAACTGTAGAATTGTAATTAATTCGTTGAAATCGTCAAAAAGACCAGCCCATGTTATTATGTTTAGGATCCAAAAAGCTGTAGTACCGATGAAATCGATACGATGTAGTGATCTTCTCAAAAATGGTAATTGTTTAGTTCCGGAATCCTGACTATAAATGGAATCGGTCTTTTGATTAAATTCTTTGATAGTTTTCTCATCAATAAAACTGGTTTGTTTAGTTAGACTAGGATTGTAAGGGAATATAAAGCCATTGGATATTGATTTTAATAAGATTTCGACGATGAATATACCATTTAATACTATTAGTATTATGAAGGATACGTACTCTTCTAATTCTTCACCGGAGTTATATATGATTAGACATATCCATTCAACAAATACTAGCACATTAATAATTTTATTGAATAGATGCCATCGCGTAATTTTTTGACTCAGAGCTCGGATAGGATGACCTGAGGGAAATAATAATAATGTTTGGTTGGAATATAATAATACATGTAATCGTCTGTTGATTTCCGATATAAAATGATTGAATTTTGCTCTTATACTATTGGAAAAACTTCGATGTTCCGGTTTTTCTCTGATATTTCGTGGTGATACGGTAACACTTAGCTTTGGCTTAGCAGTTGGTTTGCCTGCGGATACTGAACTTTTATGCGATTCAGAATGAAGTAATGATATGGAACTCTCTGAAGACAAGGAATCTGTTGGTGAAGTTGGAAGTGAGGGGAGTTGTAATGATTGACTGGTTGGAGATGGAAGATCTAGAAAACTAGAATCGCTTGAAGGTATTCGTAGTGTCGGAGGTGTATAAATAATAGTTGGTAGTATATCTTGGTTACTGTTTAGAATACTGGCATTCGGACTATTTTCAAGAGAGGATAAATGATCTGATAATCGGTGAATGTCAGTCAGGGATATAGAATTAGTATCGTCGTCATTGTGATTAGAAACGTTTTGAGACATATTGATTAATTAAATAGTAGGTATATATGCATATAGAGATCTAAGTGAATGTAATATTGCTAAATATAAAAATACAATCAATTGAAATTGTATATTGAATATAAATTACAATATCAATTGAATAATAAATATAGAACAAGTGCTGAATATAAAAAGAATAACAAATAAAAAAGTGAAGTACTCTATATGAAACCATGTATTACATTTATTCAATATCAAAGAATTGAGCCTCAAATCTTACTAAAAATTTCATTTGATATTTTTTAACTGTGTTTATGCCATAATGTCAAGTAAAAACTGTAAATTGTAAGAGGCATAAACTCCAATACTTAACATCAAAATAATTCTAACAATTGATTGATTATTTTTGAATTTATCCATGTTAAAATTTTAAAATTATTCATCTATCTGCTCTATTGAAATTTACAATGATTAGTTTGTGACGTTTTATGATTTTAAATTTTTAATTAAGCTATATAAGATTTAACTGTTTTGAGGCACAGATTGCTTGTTTTATCTCTGATTATCATTTAAAGATTATTATTCACTGATATATCTATAATTTAACATAATGATTAATTAAAATAGATAAAAAATGAAGATTTATTTTAAGAATGTAAATATGACAAATTAATTGATTATATATATATATATATATATCCATTGATAATAATTTAAATATATTTGTATTTTTCAATTAGAATATTCATTATTTATTATAAATTATTAAATAATCAACAATATGGAACAGATGAATGATATACATATGAATAATCAGTTGATGAAGTTTGGATAGAAAATTATCACTAAAATAATAACAAAATGAAGTGATAAATAAGAATTAATGCATAAAATTCAATTGTAAAATTTAATAGAAAATGTTAATTTGATGATTGTAAAACTGCAATATATCAAATTTTTCAACTTATTTAAAATGAATGATTTTATTAATACATTGAATATCAAATCAATATCAATATTGAACTTATTGCCAATTATTAAATCGTGATAAAATCAATTACAATAAATAACGAATAAATAATAGCGTCGCTTAGAAAATAAAGTATGATAATTATATTTGAATTATTTTTAATATGAATGAGGGATTTAGAATTGCAATATTGAGTAATGGTTTCCAAATTGATTTATTGAGCATTTTGAAGATAAAATAATCAAAATCCCAAAAATAAAGACTATTTGATAAATTTGAAAAGAAAATAGTTAGATATTATATTAAGGAAAAAGAGTATGTTTATAATTTTAAATTTAATAGAAAATAAAAAGGATAGAATCATATTAGTAATTTCAAAGTAAAATGGAAATAAAGCTGCTTGAAGTTATTTAGGAAGTAATATATTTAATCAGTTTATATTTATCCTAAAAATATCCTGAATAAAAAACTTGTAGATTTTTTGAATATATTTTTAGAATTTTTTTAAATTTAAACTGATAAATATATTGATTGAAATCAATTTGTAAATTTATTTAGATACACATTAAATATTAAATTTAAAAAATATCAGAATTAAGTGACAAATGTCAAAATATAATAATATTTAGTCTTTGATATTCAAGTGAACTGGGATTATATGACAGCTAATATCATTTGAAAAAGTTATAATAAACATTGTACAATAAGTGCCAATATCGAATTGTAATGTAATTGGTTGCAATGTTAATGTTGAAAATGGTATATAGATATATAACATTCACAGAATATGCAAAAGGTTATATGATAATATTATTTCGAATTATATATATTCTAAGTGGTATAACAAAACATTAATGGTAAATATCTGATATAAAAGGTATTAGCTGTAACTTATAAAAATTATGCTGTTAGTCACGTATGGCAAAATAAAATTATTAATGCTCTTTGCAATTAGTATATTAGTTAATTCGCCATGACTTGGTACCTGAGATATTTTGTGAATGAATATACCTTATTAACAGGATATAAAATATTAGAAACAGTATTATGGGGTCAAATACCATATTTGACTGGACTCACAGAATCTACAAATGATATATAAAATTAAATTTAAATTACTAGGAAATATAATCGAAACCTATGAGATATTGCGGATTGATTTGTATAATATAATTACACCACTTGTTTTATATTGAAAATTGTCAGCATTTAACCATTATTTTAAGCACAATTTGATAAATAATTAATTGGAGAAATCTCTTTAAAGCTATTATTTTTAGAACAGATGGACCAATCATATTGAATTTAAGTGAATATCAAAGAAAATTGAAGAATTTGAAAGTGATTGGACAAAATTGAATAGTGAATATTTATTTGAGTTGTTTCTGGAATTTATTAAAATTGAGACTATGTTATTTGAAGTGATAAAATTGAATTGGGATAAGAGTGATGATGTAGTGATAAATCATCATCTAAAGTAAGGCTAAACCTTGGCACCAAGTCCAAATATGTAAGATATAGTGGATAATCAGTTATCACAAGATCATTTCTTTTTATTTTCGAATATTATAAAATTTCAGTCAGTTGAAGTGATGTAAAAATTCCAAGTTTGGAAAGGAACATATATCAAAACGCGCAGATTACAAAATTCAAATCATCATTATAAGTTATTTTGCACAAAATTGAATTTAATAATTGGAGTGGATTAAAGAAAAAACTAAGACTGTTAATAACGAATCAAGTCAATCAATTACCATAATTCCAATATAATGGAGTGAAATATAAAAACAGTTCATTCATTCATGTTTTTCAATATATTATATTTATTAATTTCAGAACCATTTCTATATATTATAAAATATTATTAGTTTCTTTAATATTAAACATTTATTTAATTTTTAATAATACTAGATATATTTTTACAATATGCTAGTACCTCCATTTACACCCGATTCAAGTTCAATGGTTTGGGAAACCGTTAAAAAGACCAAATACTTCAGTTTACAAGTTTCTAAATTATTAAAGCCTTCTATTTTTAAACCTTTAATGGGTACTTTACAAAATCTGTATATATTTTTAATATTTATATTGTAAGTTTTAACTAATAATTATTCAGTTTAGATACTTCAACTGAACCTTATCGTATTATTTTTAATGACGAATCTCAAATTAAAACAGTAGCAGTTGGTGAACAAGTTAACCAATTGGAAAAAAATTTGAAATGGTTATTGGGTAACAATATTTTTATTTTTATTTGCTTAATTTTTAATTACATGGAATATTTTAGATACTTGTGAACATATTTTTGATGAGTTAAATACTAGTGAAGAGAGATTGGAGTTTTTAAATGTTAAAATTATTAACCATTTGGGTGTTAAGGGTAAAGAATATTATTACTAAAATTCAATAATTTATTAAAAATATCACTAATTTTAGAGAATCAACTCGTTTCAGCAACTGACTCCAAAACTCAAGCAGCTTTAAGATCTTTTAAAAATCATTTTCAACTACCTGCTAGTGAACGTTTAGTTTCATGTAAATTCAATATCAAACTATTTGATTATTTATTAATTTTTTTTATTTTAGATTATTCCTGTGCTTTTTATAAATCTATGGTTTATCAAGGATGGATGTACCTTAGCGAAAATTATGTAGCTTTTTATAGTTATATGTTGGGCGTTGAAAAGAAAATTATTTTGGAATTAAAATTAATTGAGGATATTTCTAAGAGTGCTGATTCATTTTTATCGAATACTATCACTTTTACTTTAAATGATCAATCTAAAGTATTTTAAATTATATCTAATTGATTTGACAATTTTTATTAAAATTTGATTTTAGTATTCTTTTGGTAATTTTTTCAATCGGGATGAGGTATATTATTTTTAAATGGATATATTTTTGACTTTTATTCACTACTTATTTTAAAGTGCTACGAAATTTTAACCCAATTAATGGACAAGAGCATGAACCGTGTTTTAAAAAATTCCGCTTTAGAGCCAAATCCTGGTCAGGCACTCAATTCTTCGGCTGTTCCCATTAAAATGCAGACAAGATCAAATTCCTACGAAACAAAAAATATGTATTCCAGTCTTAAGAACCAAGTACAACAAGAGCTTAAAGATTATCAACTGCAAAATAAATTCCAATTGCCTCCAACTGAATCATTGAGTTATGAAACAACGGTCCTTTTCACACATCCTATTAAAAAAACCAAATTAAGAGGAAAATTATACTTGTCAGGCTCCTTTATTTGTTTTTCTGGTATTGATCAATTGTGTCAATGGGTTATTCCACTTTATTCCATTCGTCGTGTCGAAAAACATGTTTCTAAATTACCTCCAAGCTATGCACTCACAATTCTTTCGTATCATAAGGTGAATTTTAATTTCCAATTTCTAGAATCTACATTAGACGGATACAATGAATTTTGCAGATTATTGACTCAACACTTGAAAATTCATATGGCTCAAGTAAAAGGCTTAAAGGAGTTTTTAAACAGCTTATATTCGGAAACTTATTTAACAGACACTACTCTCCCAAAGCATGCGGCACTTGGCTACCAATATGGTTTCCTTGAAGATGGAAGTAAAAGCCGCGAAAAAGCCAAGATTAATTACTGGATCAAGCGATTTGAAAATGAGGGTAAAAACTTCTCAATGATCAAAGATGCCGACTTTTACAAACTTATCCGTGTTGGAATTCCCGGTCCACTCCGTGGTGAATTATGGGAACTTTGTTGTGGTAGTATATATTTGAGATTTCAAAATCCAAACCTTTATGAAGATTTAATTAATTCGAATAAAGACAATAAGAGTTTGAGTTTAGAAGAGATTGAAAAAGATTTAAATCGATCTTTGCCGGAATATCCCGCATACCAGACTGAAGAAGGTATCAATCGATTGAGAAGAGTTCTCACTGCCTATAGTTGGTATCATCCAGAGCTTGGTTACTGTCAGGCTATGAACATTGTTGGTTCTACTTTACTAATGTAAGTATCTTTATTTTATTACTTTGATTAATCTAATTTTATTTAATTGTTTAGTTATATGAGTGAAGAACAAGCATTTTGGACATTCAATGTTTTATGCGATAAGCTTGTTCCAGGTTATTATAGCACTTCAATGCATGGTGCACTATTGGATCAGATGATTTTTGAGAATTTGGTATCTAAAATGATGCCAATTTTGGACGAACACCTCAAAAAATATAATATTACACTATCAATCGTCACATTGCCTTGGTTCCTCACATTATTTATCAACTCAATGCCATTGCACTTTGCCCAAAGGATATTAGATTGTTTCTTCCTTGAAGGTCCTAAAATTCTGTTTCAAATTGGTTTGGCAGTTTTAAAAATCAATGGTGATGAGTTGTTAAACTGTCGTGAAGATGGTACTTTTATCGATACTCTTAAAACTTACTTTATTACTCTCGATAAGCCCATTAACTCAGATCTCGCTAAAAGAGGAATTAATAAGTTTACCAAGCTTATTCAAATAGCTTATAAGGAATTTGCTATGGTTGATATGGCTATGATTTCTGAAATGAGAAAATCATTTCAAATGAAAGTTGTGCATAGTATTGAAAATTTTGCCAGACAAACGACAATTAGAAATTTGAAATTTACTGGCAAATTTACAAATGAGGAATTACAATTATTATACGACAGGTTCTCATCAGCAATCTTTTATGTTAATTCTCAACAATCTCAAGATGTGGATTTACTTAACGGTACCCCTATTCCTCAGTCTAATCATAATCAAAAGTTAAGCTTTCAAGGTTTTGAAAACTTGCTTGAACAAATTCTTTTGGGTTATCAACTCACTCCGGAAGAAATTGAAATGCGAAAACTGGTTGAAAAACCTCCAGTATCTCCACGAACGATTCTGGGTCAAGTTATGTTTGATCACTTTGAACCTGATTCAAATGGATATTTGACTTTCCAGCAAGTAGTAACTGGTTTTGATAATATACTCAATCATGGTCCTGAACCAAGGATAAAACTTTTCTTTGACATGGTTGATGATCAAATGAATGGATGTTTGAACTCGGACAGTATCACTAAATTTGCTGAGCTGTTATTATTCTTATATAGGCACACTGGTTCGGAAGAATATCTAACACAAGTTCCTAAATTTATTAAACAAGCAGATGCTGCATTGCACACTGGTTCGGTACCTCCCTCCCCAATTGCAAGTCCTCAGTCCAGTGATATGGATTGGACTCTTTCAGATAATCCATTCGAAGATACAATCCCTAAATCACGCTCGCCCACCAACCAAATCACACCTATCCGCATTGAAGTATTCAAAGATCTGGTTTCTAAGAACGTATGGTTAAAACACTTTTTTGAAACTCGGTTTGTCCAAATGATCAGTTTTGAAGCTCCTTCTGTATATCGTCTCGAAGATCGTGCATTATCTCGCCAACTTGTTGATAGCATCGTTGACCAAGGTACAAAGGTGATAGGCACTGTAGGCAAACGTCTACAGCATTTCATTACATCTCAGAATCAAGCGACAGCAGCAAATGGTTTAGAATCAACATCTCATATTCAGATGATGAAACATGAGGATTTACTTCAATCATCTAACACACTCATTGATGAAGAGTTACTTGGGCCCAATTCAATAGAGAGGAAAGCTAGCAGCAGTAGTATATTAGACGATCCATTTGATGAACAAGTCTTAAGTAAAGATATGGAGGAGCTATTAGTTGATATTTAAAATTTATTAAAATAAAAAAAATGAAGTTATATTCAATCTCAATATTTTACATTTAATCAATATTAAACAGTTAAATAAACAAATAACTTAGCAAATTAAATAGAGATTAGAAAAGATATGAATTAAATAAAATTTGAAATTGAATTTATTACATTATTAATAGTTATGAATGAAAATAACTTTTGGTATTTTAAAGTGAAATTGATTTTATGGATAAAAGTTTAAACTTAGTGTAAGAGTTATGAAAAAAACTCTGACAGTAATGAATCAACTAAAGTGATGTATGCAAATGACCGCGCAGATAATAGTGTGTCAATAGAGATTATGAACATAAGCTTGGACGGGACTAATATTAGAGCCATGTAGCTCAAAAATACATGGAGGTTAAATATGATAATGTAATAAATAGAAAAATCGAGTATCGTCATCCAAAGCTATCTCTCGATTTTAGATATAAATCAATCTCAAGATTACAAGATCTCAATTAAACAAAACCAACATGATTCACCGCCCTATTACTCTTATTAATGGATTTAGAATATTTTAAATTAATTTTTTGGCTGCTCGTCCTCCTCTGAATCGTTTTGAAATTGCCATTTTGCACATTCATTCCACCTGCTACATCTTCGCCCACCACAATGGTTCCCTGATTCGAGTCGGATTCGTCGGTCAACTTAGTAACGCATGCCATAGGGAATGCACCCTGGACTCCCGTAAGTACATTGCGTCCGAGACCCCAACCATCATCGAAGGCTTGTAAGAGTAGGATGACTTGGTTGACTTTAAGGGTGAGTTCATCTTCAAGAACTGCTTGGTATGGATAAGCGACGCGGTATAAGTCACTTCCATCCTCATCAACTGGATCCAGCAATGTTTGACCCCATGTAGGATGCGTTGACAGATTGGTACCAGGATTGGAAGTAGCGGTTACATGGTGCGGGGTTGGAGGGACACTAGCAAACACTGAAGCAGATGATTCCATTGGACTAATTGAAGAGGATGTGTTGGTATTAGTACGATGGTTCAGACGTGTGAATTGTGACGAGTTGCCTTCAAGCATAGGTTTAGATTGATCTATAAAGCTGGATCTCTGGGATTGCTCCTTAAAGCGTTTAACAACCACTTTATACATAATTAGGGAAAGAATGAGAAGGATTGATAAAACAAGACAGGTGATACCAGTAATAAAATATGCCATTGATTTTTTGTCATTATTGTCAGTCATTACTTTATCCTGAGATTTTGAGCGTTGGACTTTAAGTTGAGCACATTTTTCCGTTAGTGATGATGTGCAGCAAGGGTCAGAGGACCGACTCTCAGCTTCGCAATAATTACAGCTTGCATTTATATCTAAAAATCCTGAAGTTGAAATTAGTTAAACTTTTATATATATTAAATGGAAAAGAAGAAATTAAGCTGTCATATTATATAAATAAAAGCCGTTAACAAAATAAATTATATTGACTTGTGTACATTTGAAATATAAAAGATTAAGTAACGCAAATTGACAAATTCTGCAATATAGCTTGACAAAGTAGTAGAATTAATCAACATTATTATATGTGATAATTTAGCTAATCTGCTCGATGATCAATTGCTGATAATTACAATAATTTTGGAAATGATATTGTTTGAAAATGTAACAAAAATCTGAAAATCGAAGATTATCACTTACCGCAAGTATTGGGTTCGTTATCATTAGCATATATACAGTGGCCACCATTAGAGCTAGTACCGTTAAGGGGATAATTCTTACAAGTTGTATCAAGCATGTCAATCGTAAAATTAATAGAATCATAATTACAGCCCAGTTTGTCTATTTCATTTTTGTGAGTATTGTCCCTAAAGTATTTATATCCCCCTAAACAATCTGATTGGCACATAGGTGGTGGTGGTGGTAACTTGGTATTACAAGCAGTGCCCGAAGAACTTGTCAATATATCTAGACATAATTTGGTTCTGCGATATCTTATACTATTAATGTGATCATACGTCAAGCTGTTGCAAGAAAATATCTGCTGAAACTGTTTTAAATCTTTGACATTAAATAGAGTCGAATTGATAAATAGGCTTAGTTCATAGGGAGTACTGAAGGTTGTTCCATTAAAATTGGAAGGGAATCGATATTTGGAATAACTGGGACAAGGGGAGTATTGAGAATCTTGATAAAAGCAAGCGCCGCCTGTAAGAGTAGGTAATGGAATTCCCGAAGCAGTAGGATTTGGTGTAGGAATTTGCGCTTGAATTGAATTCCACAGGAGTATGAAAGCAGAAATACGATTCATACTTTTTTAAATTAACCCGAAAAATAAATACTAGTAAACTATAAAATACTGATATAATAATACAAATACTAAATAATCAATTAATAATATGGATTATAGAGTTTAGACTATCATAGAATTAATTGTTCGAATATATCAATTCAAATATTTACGTAAATAAAAATAAAAATAAAAATAAAAAGTTGAAGAGTTTAAAAATTCATTAAATTAGCAAGAAGTAATATTAAAAAAAATTAAATTTTTAAAAGAAAATCATTAATCGAGAAAATTTAATTTTTATTCAACCCAATTCCAAACTCCCATTAACTTAATTTATCATCATCCAATGATTATTTCCCAATCTTGAGCTCAATCCAATGATTATCACAGATTAAAAAATGAAAAATAACAATTGAATTGAGTAATTGAGAATTCATTAAAGATTCTAAAACAAGTAATATATCAAGTTTTCCAATTTTCTCTATCAGTTAGTCTTTAATCATTATATATAACTGTACACTTTATCATAACTATATTTTTTAAATAATTATTTTTTTTAAATTATGTAATTCCAAATGAAGAATAACCAATTATAATTAAACCATTTAAAATTCACAAAATTCTAACTTAAGGGAGAGTGTCAGAATGATCAAGGGACAATACTAGTTATCAAACTGAGGAGCTAAATTATTTGTAAAGGAATTCCAGATTATGCAATAATAAGAATATTAACTACAAATAGGATAAATATTAAAAAGTTGATGTAATCCTAAAGCTTTGATTTTTACCAATATAAATAAAGCTATGATTATGACTTCATTGTTTTTTTATTTGGAAATTGATTCAATTTTTTAAATAATACATTCGTTTTAAGCTTAATATATTTCCTTGAAATACTTTCAAATCACTTGATTTTGTTAATTAGAGCAAGTTAATACTATTAAATTAAATGATTACATTAATTAAAGTCATTCAGCATATTAAATCAAATCGCTAAATAGAAAAATAATAAAAATAAATAGATTTAATATAGGTCTATTGATTTTTGTATTAAAGTCATTAATCACAATATGCTTAATATTTTGAGAGCATTGTTAATTACTAAATGTGGTGAGTTATCAGCTTGAAGCTAAATTTAAACTAGAAAATAACAATATTTAGTGAATAAAAAATAATTAAAAGTTAAACCTATATTAATATGCACCAAACAATTGATTTAAGAAAACTTTGGTAATGATTTATAAAACACCGATGAATTTGACACAATATTGAGTACTGTTTCAAACTTCAAAAAGTGTAAGCATTTAATTTGCCAACTTGATGGCTCCGTTTTAAATACCAAAGGTTTTAACCAATCATATGAAGAAGAAAAGAAAATTTCAAAATCATTTAAATTAATTAGAACGACAGTTGGCGAAGTTGTTTAAATCTGTCTCTATTATTATAGTCCAAGGTGATTTAATATCAATAATATGGTGAATAATAAAAATAATTTCAGATAATTAGCTTATTACTTGTTTTTATATCTTGATAATAGAGTAATCTTGAGTTAACAAACTTTCAAATTTTTTGAAAGGATTTTTATCAGAAATAATAAACAAAATTTATGAAATTCTTAAAAACATTTTAATGTTTTCAATTAAATTCTATTTATATCCTTTTAAATGCTAATTTTAATATAAATAAATAAGCTTTACTAAGGTTTGAATACGGGGATACACGTTTTTTAAATTATGTTATTTGAATTTGGATAGAAGTAATTAAATTCAGTATGATGATATTGAATTCAAATGCTTTATATTTCTAAATTTTAGAAATTATTCAATCATGAAGGATATCAATTTATGTTTATTATTATATTTTCTAAGTATCAGAATATTGCAATAATTAAAATATTTTCATTTATTATGATGAAACCTATCGTTAGATTGTAGAGAAAGTATAAAAGATGAGTTTATCATCATTAATAAATAATCAAATATCAAATAAATAGTAATAAAGATACTTGAATTATAAAATATTTATTTTTGTCTATTAACGATATAGTTTATTATTATCAAACTGAAATATAATGAACATATTTATCTCTAAATTAATATGGTGTATATAGGATCAATTGATTTTTAGCTTTGCTCTCAATTAAATTTGACCAAAGTTGATCTAATTTGATCACCCTTGCCCTAGTACTGCATGGACTCTGGAGACCTCAAGGAGGGAGTAAGTCCCAACGCCGGTCCTGGAAGACTGGCCCGATTGACTGTTAGATAGTGAAGGAGTGTCTTTCTAGGAGCATTGATGTTTTAATTAATTGTTATATAACATTGAGTATATTTGAAAGACTTGCTTGATCCAAGTTGCACTTGCAAAAACTTATAATAATTATAAGTATATTTGTGTGATACTTTTTGCAAATAATTACTTAGCATTAAAGATATTCTCTCATTTTTTTTGAGTAAGCTATACTTAAGTCAAAATTAAAATTCTTTTAATATTGCTCCCATATTTTTACTGCTAATATAATTTTTGACTCTTCACGATCCTTTCAGTCTTAAATTCAAGGAACAAAATAATATCAAAAAGTCCAAAAATTAACTTGATAAGTTTTATGTGCAACTAAACTACAATAATTTTAACATTCTTTTTCAGTTTTCTAACTGATTTTCTAATCATATAACATTTTTAATATTATCATTATTATAAGCATGACAAATATAAAAAATTTCTTTATATTTTTTGTACTATCAATAAACAAAATAAAAAAAAGTAACTAGTAAGATTTGTATTTCAATGGTTAGAATTTCTTTTAATTATATTCCATTTAAGGAACTAAATATTACATATAATTTTTAATGTCATTAGGATACAAAAACATAAATTATTATGTTTTTTCTTTTAGAGATAGTAACTATAGCTGAACTTTTCTAGCAATGATTTAGATATTCTTACCCTTTTGTTATTGAAAAAGACAGAAAAGACTTTTTATATTTAAAAAATAATCAAGTTAAATCTCATATCACTTTTATAACTTAATATAAAGCCTTTAAATCCTTTAAAAACACCTTCATCTCTATAACACTTTAATTATTATATTTTTAATTATTAAATTATACTAATAGTTCATAATATATAAATTATTAATGTATTTTTGAAAATATTCATTAAATTTTATAATATTATTAATAAAAATTTTATAAAACTAGTAATAATTTATTTTAAAACTTGTATTAAAATATTAAGTTTTTTTTTAAACATAAGTTTTGTAACTATTATGGTAGTCTTATAGGCTTTTATTTTCACCCTTAACTTTGTGGATTTACCTAAAGGATCATCAAATTCTTAATTTAGCCTTAATTATTATAAATAATATTATATTAAATTTAAATCTTTTGAGATAGAGAAAAAACTATTAATGAATGATTTTGCAAAATAATATAGTAATTTATTTTGAGTTTTATGTAATTTCTAAAACCTATTGGTTTTTTCTTGAAAATGATTTATATATTAATATTGAATATATATATATATATATATTGAATTTTAGATAAAATGATTTAATTTAATTAAATCCATTATTAATTCTATGTTTATTTTAAATTATGACATTAATATCTATTTTTATTTAAGAATTAGAATGAATTGAATTATTTTAATATTTATAATCAATTCTTTATTTTTTTAACTTTTTATTGTCCTTTGCCTAATATTTCAATAATAGAAAATATTTTTCTCATTCTTTCAAGTATTTTTTATTTTATTTAACTATATAATAAATTACAAATAATAAAATAACCTTTATAAACTGCCCTCTTAGAATGTTTTTTCAAAGTTTTTAATAAGAAAAATAGGATTTATTTAATTTTTTTAAAATTTAAGATATAAATCTTTTCTATATTCTTAAAATTTAACATATAATGGCTTTGTATAATTAATCTAATGAATTTTAAAATCTATTACTCTTATAA
The DNA here is from genome assembly GCA_000697335.1 of Conidiobolus incongruus B7586. Lineage (NCBI taxonomy): Eukaryota > Fungi > Entomophthoromycota > Entomophthoromycetes > Entomophthorales > Conidiobolaceae > Conidiobolus > Conidiobolus incongruus. The sequence continues at coordinate 51,058 of JNEM01016258.1, forward strand.
TATAATTTGCATCTAAGATTCCAAATAATATTATAATAAAAGAACCTTATTTTGAAATATCAAAATTGTAATTTAATATTATCTTTATTCTATTTTAAAATGATTTTTTATTAATATTACTTCAAATTCTCTATCTTATTGGCTTTAGCAAAAAGAATAATATTCATATATATTATTCAGTAAACTCAAATAATAATAGCTGATCTGATATTATATTATAAGTATAATTTGTAACTTATACCTAAATCAAAATCTTTTAATAATTAAAATATAAAATATAATAAAATATAAGATCAAATTGCTAAAAAGGGGCATAGTCTTCAGTTGCAGTAATTTTAGGTGGAATCAGTATTGTATAACTCAGCAGTTTCATCTTATAAGTGTTATTATATAATTTTCCTTAAATTTCATATTTAAATAATATTTAGTAAAATTTATTATTTTTAAGTAAAAGATATTTTATTTAAGATATCTCTTTAAATAAAACTGAATATATATATATATTTATGATAATTATAAGCAAGATATTAATATAAATATATAATATAAAGTATTATAAATTTATATTACATTGTGATTGATATCTGAGATTCAATTAAACCATTAAAATTTGTGACAATTGGATTGTAAAAGAGAATTAGAATGTGACACTTTTGTGTAGTATAATTGTTGTTTTTATTTTGGATTTTACTCTGTTATTAATTAAGAATTTATTAAATATCAGAAATTGGGTAATACCTGGATCTACTTGGAGTCAGCATTTTTTATCATTTCTAGCTTCATCCTAATCTTTCAGGCTGGTTGATAATATTGCAACTTGTTTTTTTATTTTGAAGGCAAAAAAGTGAAAGTTATTCATATTTAACTAAGGATGATAATAGTGTGTTTAGTGATGTATTGTTTAGAGCTTAATACTATAATAAAACAATATCCAAGTATTTATCTTAAAGGCGATAGTTTATCGAAGAATTGTTTAAATATTGATAAGTATTCTCACAACCAGTGAAAATTCCTGGAATAGTATTTAACCAAATGAATTTTTTCAAATTTTAATAATGAGAATTAATTAGCGATGATGTAAATTATGTTATATTATATTTAGCTGACCAATTCTAATGTCATGTTTATATTTATACAATGCAATATGCTTGGCAAGAGTAGGTTAAATAATAATGTACCTTTAATTTATTAAAGTTGATTCAATAAATTATTCTAAAGATTATCCACTTGATGAGCATCTTGTAATTATGTTGGAAGTTGATAAAAAGTGATATGTATGTTTTGTAATAGTTGAATATAAAATATTTATACCATGTTAAATATGTTAATTTTATAATTACTGCGTTCATGATATATCAATGAAATGACGGATAAAATAAAATGTTAAATTGTCATTGTTTAAAATAAAAATAATTTTACTTGTAATTTATGCTTGGATTGTTAAATTTAACAATTTGACATAATAAATTACAAATTGAATATTTAGAGACCTTTTTTTACTGATGTGTATTCAAAATAGCAATGATTAATTTTAGAAAACTAAAATTTAAAAAAATAAATAAACAAGTATGTATTTTATAAAGAGTATTTAATAATAAATTCCACTATTGAATACCATGTAAAAATTACTTTCGTTATAAGTGAATATACTCTTTCAATTAATATATTTCAAAAAATACCTTAATTTTAACATGGATTAGTTTATTCTTTCATAAATGATTTTGTTAAGGGTATTTAATTAATTTTTAATATCAATTTAAGGGTTAGCAAAAGTATTTAAGATACAAGTAGAGCATATTTGAAATAAATAAATTTATAAAATTATTTTTTTATCTAAATTATAAAAATATTTATAATATAAACGATCAAATATATAAGATGCTCTCTATCTATAGATATATTCATTTAAATATTTTACAATAAACAAATGAATATTAAAATTTATGATTTAAAAGTGGAAATATATTAATTGATATTTATAGTATTGAGAAATATGAAAATTATTATTTTATATTATGAAATCAAATATTCAAGGAAGATCAATTTATATATTGTCAAAATTCATAGTACTTAAGTTATCTATTATTCTTATTCGCTATTGAAAATATATTATAAACCAGAGGAATTTTATTACAAATTCTATAAACTTTGTGAATTTATAGTATCAAGAAAATATTTGTAAATTCCAAATATATTGTAATTAGTTACTTATCAACCAATCAAAATTTTCATTTGTCATTTAGGTAATTCAGATAAAATATGAATAAATTCAGTAGCATTTATTCATTGTCACTATCTTTAATCAGTTTATTATTAACCATAACTTATTAGTTTTTATTCAATATAAAAACTGTTAGTTTATTTTAAATACAAAATACAGTCTTAATATTAATTATTTAATACTCAAAAAATTTTATCAATTAATAAACTGATTATTATTACGTCATCAAGATGGAAGAAGATATCAGTTTACCCTCTACTCCCATCGATGCTAATCCTCCAAACCCTGCACCTCTAACCGAAGGGGATCCCGCAGTATTGTTGGATTTTATTGTCAAGATTTTACCTTATACTTTAGATGCAGCTCCCATGGATTTAGATCTATCTTTGAAAGTTTATTCAGACACTTTGGATCAATGCCATAAATTCTGTAACGACGTTCAAACTCCTGCACTTTATATCGTCAAACAATTACCTTCTGGAGGTATAAGTAAGTAACTTTTAACTTTTTTAATCTGCTATATACTTTTTAAATTTTCATTTTTGATTCAAAATTAAAATCCAAGTATGAATATTTGTTTCTATTGAATACATCAACAGTTTTGTATTTCCAATATTTATAACATTGTTATTTTATAGTCATGGAATAGGAATATTAAAATCCGATTTTAATTTTTAGGTGATGATGGAACTGGATACACCTATTCAGCTGAAACTGAGCTAAAATACTCTTTCAATCATGCTGGAACGCTTGCTTTAATCAAGAAAGCCCAACATATTGATACTACCCGTTCTATTCAATCTCAACTTCAATTTATCAACCTCCCTGGTCCCGCTAATGATCCCACTAATCCTTATGAGGCACTTCACTCTTATCTTCACCATGCCGTCAGCCCCTTTTTCAACGCTTTTGTAAGTGCTAAAACTTCTCAAGAAAGCGCTGCGAAAAAAGAAGATACATCATTGAGTACTGGTATTCCTCTAACTCAAAAGAAGTTTGCCGAATTAGAGCTTTCTCTATTACATCTTCAACAAAATGTTGACATTCCTGAAGTATCGCTAGTCATTCATCCATTAGTTCAAAAGGCTGTTCAAGAATGTCAATTGAAAAAGACTAAAGTCACTGTTGAGGCGATTGATTCTGAATTGTTATCTGACACAACTTTTCTCAACAAACTACAAGGTGATGTAAATAGTTGGATCAAAGAAATTCAGAAAGTCACTAAATTGTCCCGCGATCCAACTAACGGTTCCGCATTGCAAGAAATCAATTTCTGGTTAAATATGGAACAAGCTTTGGAGAAAATTGATCACCAATTGAAGAGTGATGAAATTGTCCTCACTATGGATATCCTTAAAAACGCTAAAAGATTCCACGCCACCGTCAGTTTTATGGCAGATACAGGTTTGAATGAAGCATCTGACCGTGTATTTAAATATAACCAATTGATGAAAGAATTCCCTATCAATGAACTTTTATCAGCCCCTGATATTGAAGGAATGTGCGATGCACTTGTTCAGATATTCAATCATTTGAACAAAAAGTTAAAGATCAGTCCATATCCAGTTAAAAGAGCTTTATACTTCGTAGAATCTATTTCAAGAGATTTTAACGATCAACTATTGAAAATATTGAATACTCGTCGATTAATGTATATCGATTATAAAGAATTCGAATCTTTAATGATATTAGTTGAAGAGCTATTCAAAACCTGGGATGATATGATCAAAGAATTTACTACCGTTGGTAGGGATATCATTAGAAAGCGATCTGAAAAGTTTTTCTTGCTAAAGTTTAATTTTGCACACACCAAATTGCAAGAAAGATTGCTTTTTATCAAGAATTTCCGTCATCAAGATGATCAACTTCAAACTACAATTATTCAAGTCATGGCTCAACCCAGCAACTTTAAGCGATTCAATAATAACGATATCACTTTGGCTGAAGAATCTATGTCAATTACTGATCTAAACGCTGTTGAAGAAGTTCGACAAGCTTATGAAATTGTCAAGCATGTCGATGTATTAGACGTTACTCCTGAAGGTACCGAAACTTGGGTTGCTGCCGAAGCTTCCTACAACGAAAAAGTATCCAAAGTAGAAAACCAAATTATCTCTAAACTAAGGGACAGATTGGCCACTGCTAAAAATGCCAATGAAATGTTTAGAGTGTTTTCTAAATTTAATGCTCTTTTCGTTAGACCCAAGATTCGTGGTGCTATTCAAGAATACCAAACTCAATTAATTGAAAGTGTCAAGAAGGATATCCAAGCCCTTCACGATAAATTCAAGTTACAATATAGGAACACTGAAGCTAATCATATGAGCCAACTTAGAGATATTCCCAACGTTTCAGGTACTATTATTTGGGTGAAGCAAATTGAGCGTCAATTATCACAATATATGAAGCGTGTTGAAGACGTCCTTGGTAAAGGCTGGGAACAGTATGCCGATGGACAAAAACTCGACTATGAATCAAATAGCTTCCGCAAAAAATTAGATACCAAACCCATTTGCGACAATTGGATTGCTGAAATTCAACAAAGAGACCTCCAAATTTCTGGAAGAATTTTCAACGTCACAAAAAATAGAGCCCAGAATAACGAGTATGTCTTGGGTATTAATTTCGATCCTCAAGTTATTACCTTATTTAAAGAAACAAGAAATTTGATCTTATTGGGACATACCATCCCACACTCCATTCGTAACTGGGCTAAAGATGCTAAGAGAGTTTATCCTTTTGCTGTCAGTTTGATGGAAACTGTTCGTACATATGCTCAAGTTGTTCATAGAATCCAAACCAATCCTCAAGTTGCTACTTTGGTATCCAGTTATTATAAGGATGTTCAAGACTTGATTGCTAAGGGTATCAATCTCCGTTGGGATTTCCTTATTAATACTTATGATACTCATCGTCTGTCATACAGTTTAACTGGTGGAGGTGCGGCAGTTGCTGAAAGTACCCACTTTGAATTTGTCCAAAAATTCGCTTCCATGGTTTCATTACTTCAAGAAAAGGTTGAATCTGTACTTAGCACAAATAGTGAAATCAACTCAATTCTCAAGAAATTAGAATCTTGCCCCTACCAAAAGGAAGAACTTCAAAGTTACTTGGATCAAATTCAAGCGTTCATCGATCGTCTCAACTTTGAATCCTATTCTAATTTAGAATCCTGGGTTAGCTATCTAAACGAACAGGTCGAAGGTGTTTTCCTTACTAGATTACAAAGTGCTTTGAAAGCTTGGATTACTGAATTTTTATCTTCAAGAAAGGAAAATGCTTTAGCTAACCAAGTGAATGAAAAATCAATTAGTCGCCTTCGTCGCAAATTGTTAGACAGTCAAGTTGTTGAAGAGGAAACCACTGAAAAGGTCGAATATAAACCTTCTTTACCTGTTCTGATTCATGAAATTTTGATTCAAAACCAGGTCATGTACCTTGAACCTCCTATTGAACAAGCTAGATCCACTTGGTACTCTGAGTTGCATAATTGGCTTTCTACTATTTGCTACCTACCGAGACTTCAAGGAGCTCGTTATGAGCTTAAAGCAAATAATGATGAAGAAGACCCTCGCAAATCCACATTCATTAGTCTTCTCACTCAAATTGAAGATGATTCTCTCCAAAAGGCGTATAATGCAATTGAATCCAAATCACAAGAAGTTCTTGATTATGTAAATATTTGGCTTCAATACCAATCTCTTTGGGATTTGGAAACTGAGTTCGTTTATCAACAATTAGGTGATGATCTCTTTAAATGGCAGCAGATCATTTCTGAAATTAAAAAAGCTAGAAATACTTTTGACAACTCTGAAACTAACAAATCCTTCGGTGCTATTATCATTGATTACGAACAAGTTCAAAGTAAAGTCAATTCTAAGTATGATCAATGGCAAAAGGAAATCCTTAAAGAGTTTGGAAGTAGGTTGGGTCAAGGAATGAAAGAGTTCCATTCTTCAGTATCAAAATCTAGAGTCGAATTAGAACAATTTTCAATTGAAACAAATACTACTTCTGAAACTGTTACTTTCATTACCTTCGTTCAAGATTTAAAGCGTAAGGTTAAGAAGTGGACTTCAGATGTTGAACTCTTCCGTCAAGGTCAAAAGACTTTGGAACGTCAACGTTATCAATTCCCTTCTGATTGGTTGTACGTGGATCAAGTAGATGGTGAATGGAGTGCTTTCAATGAAATCCTTAGCCGTAAAAACTCATCCATACAAGACCAAGTCGCTAGCTTGCAAATGAAGATTATTGCTGAAGACAAAGTTGTCGCTCAAAAGATTACTGACATTGTTGCAGAGTGGGATCAGAATAAGCCCATTCAAGGCAATATCAAGCCTGACATTGCTAATAATACTTTGAGCATCTTTGAAGGTAGACTTACCAGACTAAAACAAGAGTTTGTTCAAGTAAGTCAAGCTAAGGAAGCCTTGGACCTTGCTTCTACTACGGACGACCGCTTGGATCCTATCTTGGAAGAATTACAAGACCTTAAAGCTGTATGGATTGCTTTATCCAAAGTATGGGGTACTTTGTTCGAAGTTCGTGATATTCCTTGGGCCTCTGTTGTCCCTCGTAAAATTCGTCAAAGTTTAGATCAGTTACTCAATGAAACCAACCAAATGCCAAGCCGAATGAGACAATATGCTGCTTTTGAATACATCCAAGATACCTTGAAATCTTACCTCAAAATCAATTTACTTTTGGGTGATTTGAAATCTGAAGCTTTGAGAGAGCGTCATTGGAAGAATCTGTTCAAACTTCTTAAAGTTGAAGGTAAATTTTTATTGAGTGAAATGACTTTGGGTAACCTTTGGGATCTCGATCTCAAGAAAAACGAATCTATTGTTAGAGAAGTCATCGTTGTTGCTCAAGGTGAAATGGCTTTGGAAGAATTCTTAAGACAAGTGAGAGAAACTTGGACTGGGTATTCTCTCGAATTGGTTAATTATCAAAACAAATGTCGCTTAATCAAGGGATGGGACGAGTTGATGGCCAAATGTAGCGAAAATCTCAACTCTTTGACTGCTATGAAGATGTCTCCATATTATAAAGTATTTGAAGAAGAAGCTTCAGGATGGGAAGACAAGTTGAATCGTATACATGTTCTCTTCTTTGATGTTTGGATTGATGTTCAACGTCAATGGGTTTATTTGGAAGGAATCTTTACTGGAAGTGCTGACATCAAGCATCTTCTTCCTATGGAAACTTCTAGATTTCAAAATATTAATACTGAATTCTTGGCTGTGATGAAGAAGGTATACAAGGCTCCTTTCGTTCTTGACGTCCTCAACATTCCCAATATTTTGAAATCTTTGGAAAGATTGAAAGATTTGTTGAGCAAAATCCAAAAAGCTCTTGGTGAATATTTGGAAAAAGAAAGATCTTCTTTCCCTCGTTTCTACTTTGTTGGTGACGAAGATCTTCTAGAAATTATTGGTAATAGCAAGGATGTCGTCAGAATTCAAAAGCATTTCAAGAAGATGTTTGCTGGTATTGCAAATATCATCCTAAGCCCCGAAGCTACAGAAATATTGGGTATGGCTTCCAAAGAAGGTGAAGAAGTTATCTTCAAAAAGCCTGTTTCTATTAAAGACAATCCTCGTATCAATGATTGGTTGACGTTGCTTGAAAAAGAAATGAAGAATACCTTGGCACTTTTGTTAGCTGATTCGATTAACGAAATCAAGCAAATTTACTTGGCTCAAGATTTATCTGCTGAAGCATTTATTCAATGGATTGATAAATACCCTGCTCAACTCGTTGTTCTCGCTTTACAATATATTTGGACTAAAACTGTTGAAGAATCCTTGGAGAAATCTTCAGGTGACGTTAATAATTTAAGTCACTTTGATTACCCCTCTAGCTTGGTTGAACGAGGTTTAACAGTTCTTGCTGATACTGTATTGACTGATTTGCACGTAACCAAGCGTAAGAAGTGTGAACATTTGATCACTGAATTAGTCCATCAAAGAGATGTGATTCGTTTACTCATAAAAAACAAGGTGATCAACCCTAAGGATTTCAACTGGCTTTATCAAATGAGATTCTACTTTGATCCTTCTGCAGAAAAGGCTGTTGATAATCTTGTTATCAAGATGGCCAATGCTAACTTCTTCTACGGATATGAATATCTCGGTGTTCCTGACAGATTGGTTCAGACTCCTTTGACTGATCGTTGTTACTTGACATTGACTCAAGCTTTAGAGAGTAGATTAGGTGGTTCTCCCTTCGGACCTGCTGGTACTGGTAAAACAGAGTCTGTCAAAGCATTGGGTGTTCAACTTGGTCGTTTTGTATTGGTATTCTGTTGTGATGAAAACTTTGATTTCCAAGCAATGGGTCGTATTTTCGTCGGACTTTGCCAAGTTGGTGCTTGGGGTTGTTTTGATGAGTTCAACAGATTGGAAGAAAAGATTCTTAGTGCCGTTTCACAACAAATTCAAACTATTCAGTTGGGATTGAAATCTCTTCAATCTAATCCTAATACTGAGATTGATTTGGTTGGTAAGAGCGTAAAGATTCACGGAGACACTGGTATTTTCATTACCATGAATCCCGGTTATGCCGGACGTTCTAATCTTCCAGACAATTTGAAGAAATTGTTCAGATCTATGGCTATGACCAAGCCTGATAGAGAACTCATTGCCCAAGTTATGCTTTACTCTCAAGGTTTCAGAAGTGCAGAATTATTGGCTTCAAAGGTTGTACCCCTCTTTGTTCTGTGTTCAGAACAGCTCTCTCCACAATCTCATTATGATTTTGGTCTCCGTGCTTTGAAGAGTGTACTGGTTAGTGCTGGTAACTTGAAGCGTGATAGATTGGCTAAGTTGAGACAAGCTATTGAATCTGGTGAATCTCCGGAATCTCTTTCCAGTATTTCTGAAGGTCTCCCTGAACAAGAAATTTTGATTCAGAGTGTCAGAGAAACATTAGTTCCCAAGTTGGTTTCTGATGATATTCCTCTTCTTAAGAGTTTGATGTCCGATGTCTTCCCTGGTGTTGAATACTGCCCTGTCGATTTAGACAAATTGAAGGAAGCTATCCATCAAGTCTGTCAAGAACGTAGATTGGTTGTCGAAGAAGCTTGGTTAGAAAAGGTTATCCAATTGTATCAGATTCAAAATATTCACCACGGTCTCATGATGGTTGGACCTTCTGGTAGTGGTAAATCAGTTGCTTGGCAAGTACTTTTAACTGCTTTAGAACGAGTTGAAAACGTTGAAGGTGTTCCTTACGTCATCGATCCTAAAGCCATGTCCAAAGAAGCTCTTTACGGTTCCTTAGATCCAACTACCAGAGAATGGACTGATGGTTTGTTTACTCATATTTTACGTAAGATTTTGGATAATGTTCGTGGTGAAAATCTTAAACGTCACTGGATCATCTTTGATGGTGATGTCGATCCTGAATGGGTAGAAAACTTGAACAGTGTATTGGATGATAATAGATTGCTTACTTTACCTAATGGTGAACGTCTTAATTTGCCACCTAATGTTCGCGTTATGTTTGAAGTTGAGAATTTACAATATGCTACCCTTGCTACTGTCAGTCGTTGTGGTATGGTTTGGTTCAGTGATGATATTGTCACACTTCCAATGTTATTCTCCAACTATCTCCAAACTTTGTCTACAGTTCCCCTTAGCGGAGAAGGTGATGATGATGGCGGTGTAGATAGCACTGATTCTACCTCTAGTAGAATGGCTACTCAACTTGCTTGTGTCAAATTATTAGAACCATTCTTCCAAGAAGGTAACTTAGTAGCCAAATGCCTAGATCACGCCTCTACTCTTACCCACATCATGGATTTTACACCTATGAGAGCTCTCAATACTCTCTTTTCTTTGATTAATAAGGCTGTTCGCAACATTATCACCTATAATAATCAACACCCAGATTTCCCAATGACCGGTGATCATTTTGAAAATTATATTGTCAGAAAATTGATTCTTTCTATCGTTTGGAGTTTCTCAGGTGATTCTAAATTGGATTATCGTGCTGAATTAGGTGATTTTGTCAGAGGCATTACTACTGTAGACATGCCTGTTCTAGAAGCTGGAGGCTCTATCATTGACTATGATGTTTCTATCAACGATGGTGAATGGGTACTATGGCAAACCAAGGTCCCTACTATCGAAATTGAAACTCACACTGTTTCACAAGCCGATGTTGTTGTTCCTACTATTGATACAGTTAGACATGAAGAAGTATTGTACAGTTGGCTTTCTGAACACAAACCTCTTCTTCTCTGTGGTCCTCCCGGCTCTGGTAAGACTATGACTTTATTTAGTGCCCTTCGTAAGTTGCCTGATATGGAAGTCGTCGGTCTTAACTTCTCAAGTGCTACTACACCTGAATTAATTATGAAAACATTTGAGCAATATTGTGAATATCGTAAGACCCCTAATGGTGTTCTCTTGTCACCTACCATGTTAGGTAGATGGCTAGTTGTATTCTGTGATGAAATCAATTTGCCCGCTACTGACAAGTATGGTACTCAACGTGTTATCTCTTTCTTGAGACAGCTAATTGAACATGGTGGTTATTGGAGAACTTCTGACAAATCCTGGGTTCAATTAGAACGTATTCAATTTGTTGGCGCTTGTAATCCACCTACTGATCCTGGTCGTGTTCCTTTATCTCATCGTTTCATGCGTCACGCTCCCTTAGTTATGGTAGATTATCCTGGTGAGATTTCACTCAACCAGATTTACTCTACATTTGCTAGAGCCATGTTAAAGGTTGTTCCCGAGCTTCGTGGTCATACCCAGGCTTTGACTGCTGCTATGGTCGATCTCTATTTGGCTTCGCAGAAACGATTTACCCCAGATATTCAAGCTCATTATATCTACTCTCCTCGTGAATTAACCAGATGGATGAGAGGTATTTACGAAGCCATTAAACCCATGGAAACTCTTTCATTGGAAGGCTTAATTCGTATCTGGGCTCATGAAGCACTTCGTTTGTTCCAAGATCGTTTAGTTACTGATGAAGAACGTAAATGGACTGATGATGCCATTGATGAAATTGCTATGAAACACTTCCCTCAATTGGATAAGGAAGAAGCCTTAGCAAGACCTATTCTCTTCTCCAACTGGTTAAGTAAGCATTATATTCCAGTTTCTCGTGAAGAGCTTAGAGATTACACTAAAGCTCGTCTCAAAGTTTTCTATGAAGAAGAACTTGATGTTCCTTTGGTTCTTTTCAATGATGTACTTGACCATGTTCTCAGAATTGACCGTGTCTTCCGCCAAATGCAAGGTCACTTGTTACTTATTGGTGTTAGTGGAAGTGGTAAAACCACTCTTTCAAGATTTGTTGCTTGGATGAACGGTTTAAGTGTATTCCAAATTAAAGCCCACAACAAGTATACTGGTGATGATTTCGATGAAGATCTCAGAACTGTGCTCAGAAGAGCTGGTTGCAAGGGTGAAAAGATTTGTTTCATTATGGATGAATCTAACGTCCTCGATTCCGGTTTCTTAGAACGTATGAATACCTTGCTTGCCAATGCCGAAGTTCCAGGTCTGTTCGAAGGCGATGAATATTCATCATTAATGACACAATGTAAAGAAGCTGCTTCTAAGGAAGGTCTAATGCTTGATAGTGGTGATGAATTATACAAGTGGTTCACACAACAAGTTATGAAGAATCTTCACGTTGTCTTCACAATGAACCCCCCCGAAGGTGGCTTGGCTTCCCGTGCCGCAACTTCTCCTGCCTTGTTCAATCGTTGTGTACTGGACTGGTTTGGTGATTGGTCAGATCAGGCCTTCTTCCAGGTTGGTAGTGAATTTACTCATAACTTGGATCTTGATTTACAAAATTTCGAATGCCCTACTGAAGCCCAAATTGTTTATTCAGGCCTTTCACTTCCTGCAAGTCATAGAGAATTGGTTGTCAATGCTTTTGTATACATTCATCAAACCTTGTATGAAATTAATGCTAAATTAAGTAAGCGTCAAGGCCGTCACAACCATGTTACTCCTAGACATTACTTGGATTTCATTAACCATTATGTGAAATTATACCACGAAAAACGTGATGATCTTGAAGAGCAGCAGCGTCACTTAAATATTGGTTTGGACAAATTGAAGGATACTGTCGTCAAGGTTGAAGAACTAAGAAAGAGTTTGGCCGTCAAGAAAACTGAACTTGAAGCTAAAAATGTTGAAGCTAATGAAAAGCTTAAGAAGATGGTTGCTGATCAACAAGAAGCCGAACAAAAGAAAGCTGAGACCATTAAGATTCAAAGCGAACTTGAGGTTAAAAACAAAGCTATTGCCGAGCGCAAGACTATTGTCATGGAAGATTTGGCTAAAGCTGAACCAGCTGTCATTGAAGCTCAAAACAGTGTCAGAAA
>JNEM01016264.1:0-14084 GCA_000697335.1 Conidiobolus incongruus B7586
TTAAAATATAAAATATATATTTTTTATTAATATTAATTTATTTAATTTCATATTTTAATATATATAATATATTTATATAGTTAATAGTATAATATCTAGATAATTTGATAATTAATATAAAAAAGTATTTTTTATTATAATTTTTTATTTTATCAATTAACAAAATTAATAGTTAAAATTATCTATCTAGATTTAAATAAAATTTAATAATATCCATTTTAATTTTAAAATGGTTTATCTATTAATAAATGGTAGATTTAGAAAAAATATTATTATCATTTGTTTTTTATAAATCTTAAGTGATTTTAGAAGATCTATAGTTGAGTTTAAATAATATTTAAATAAAAGAATTTTTATAATCATTGTCAAATTTAAGAATAATTAAATTTAACCTCAAAATTTGAATTAAAAATTTTTTAATAAAAATAATTATAATATATATATATATATATAATTTTTCAAATCTGGCAATATGTTTGAAAAATCAGAAATTAAAAAATTTGCCATTTTTTCTTTCCAAACTAATAAATTCATTAAAAATCAAATATTGATTAAGTGTGATTAATACATGAGATTGAAATTCTTATGTCTAATCTGTGTTATTCTTATTAAATAAAATAAGATTGAATTAATGACTATATCAAGTCAACTGTGAGTTTATAAAGTATCTTACCTCTATTAATTTTGCAATTTATGGCCAACTTTTGAGATATTGAGAAGAACAAAATTATTAAAGCCCAATAAACTTAAGAAAATTTGAATAAAAGAATGTAATGTAAAATTAATACAGGATTCAGTTATAAAGGGTAATTGAACTTATATAATTAGATAAAAATTCATTAATAAATTATTCTGAATTTCAACAAAATGTTTAAAATATGATAAATATTTCAGGTTCGATTGCTATTTTGACAATAGAAACAGTTGTTCAAATTTTTCTCCTCTTCCTGTTTATTTAGATTATATTGAAAAGGGCAATCAAAATTTTTATGATGTGAGTTGTTATTAAAAAGCTCAGACGGAATTCACAAGATTGAAATTCCATATCCTAGGAGGATTTTAAAGTAAAAGGTAGTTTATACGTTAAATGGAAGTGACAATTATTTTATACCTGAAGAACAAAGTAAAAAATTTTCATTGTGTCAAATGATTGATTAAAACTCCAATTTATCATATTAGAAATAAAATTATGATTTTTTGAATGGAAACGTATTGAATTATCTAGTCAACAATCTGATGATGTTTGTAAAGAAAGTTTACAGATATGAGTACTTGAATGATATGTTGAACATCAATTACGTTATTAACAAAAATAGATACTGAATTGATTTCGAATTCGAATTGTATTGGTTAGTGTTTACATCAAGTAGACAAATGCCAGAGTAAGAATTTGAAGTATTAGTATATAAACTAATATCATAACATCAATCATATCAATTTGCAACTAATAAATGTTTTGATTCTAATTCTGTTGAAACTATGAAATAATTGATATTTTAAAAATGTATTCAAATTGACACACATTCAAATCTTACTTATGAACATGATAAAATTGAAATATTTTTATCCTATTTGAAATTATCCATTGTATTTGAATTGATACTTTTTATTTTTCGTTTATAAAGAAGCATCTAATCAAAAATCCACATGAACTTGGTTTCAAATATATATTCAAATTAAATAAATACAATCTAAATATATCCATATATTTTAGACTAATTTCCAATGAATAGAAATTAGGATAAAATCAAGAGCTATATAAATGAAAATTTTCAAATTAATATAAATTTAATTGGTTTTAATCCAACATTTGCAATATGAATTAATTATAAAATCAATATTAGAAGGATCCTATCATTAGGCATTGACTATATCATATATTTACTCAATTAAGGATGGATTTTTTAAACCTTCGAAAACAGTGTCATAATCGATATACTTTAACTCTGATATCATCATTAAAAATAATTATTCAAGTTAATTCAAATAAATTATAACAAATTTTTACTGTGTGGATATATTTTAGAATTTAAATTGAAAAAAGGATCTCTTTTAGAAATATATTGATTTAATTATGAAATATTTTAATAACTAACTCTTGATTAATTATTTTAACTCTTAATTTTTTAAATGACAAATACTCACTATATATTTTAATAAATTTTATCTCATATTTAGCTATATCATGTGCAAAACATTTCAAGTTGTTATGATTATTTCGAACACGATATTAAAAAATAGGAGTTATAATTAAGCTGGTGAGATTCCCAATCATACAAATATTTTTCTGATGCTGTTAATAGATTTAAAATTAGAATTTAAATTTTAAATCCTGAATTTTGATTTCCCATTATTTATTGCAATCATTTCAAATTTAACATTGTAGTTGAGATTATTTGATTGTCCTTAAACAATTGATAAATCCATTTCAATTGTATAAATACCAATTGGTGAATATAGTGAATATAGTGAATCAGTATCAATTTATTAATTCATTTTAATAATGGCAATATTCACTAGTATTATCACTTTTTTAGTTCCTGTTTTGTTGGTTCAGGGCACTTCCATTGCCTATAGGCCAGATCCTATCGATTACCAGCCCCAACCTGAACCCACCTACTCCATTTTGCCAGTTGAACCTTATCCATATCCAATCTACCCTATTGAACCTGTTAAGCCCATCAAGCCCATTAGACCTTACCTTATCTTCTTTCCTGTACCTACCAAGTATCCTCCTTACCAATCACCCCTTATTATCCCCTACCCTGGAACACTATACGCCGAAACTGCTTAATTTAAATTTGCTACCAAGATCTTCTACTAATTATTTAATAAAATGAATATTTCACTCTATATATATATATATATATATATATATATATATGACTATTATCAAAAAAGCAAATAATGATGGATATAAAATTTTAATTATATTGACAATTATTTCATAACTTTTATAATTTAATATTACCTTGAATTTGAAATAATGGGAAATTTTTTAATTTCTGATTTTTCAAATATATTATTAGTTTGAAATAAATAAATATATACAAAGTTAATAGGAAATTATATATTTTTAATATATATATATATTAGTTTTTTTGATTAAAAAATTAACTTTTTAAAATTGGTTGTTTAATTTAATTATGCTTAAACCAAATAGTAATCATCAAAAGTTTTTTATTTTGGTATCAATAAAACTTAACCATAAACCCTCTAAAATTATTTAAAATTTACAAGCAGCTTTTAGTAATAAAACATTATCTAAATCAACAATTTATTGTTAGGTAAATTACTTTAAAGTTAAGAGAGAAACTATTCAAAACCTGTTAAAATCTAGAAAACTAACTTCAACTGTTATTCTTTCAATTGTAAATAGAGTGAAAAAATATATTAAAAAACACTTTTTTATTTCAGCTAAAGAATCATCTAAGTACTTTAATATTAGTTTTACAAGTATTTTATATATTTTAAAGTTTAAATTAAAATTAATAAATAAAAATATAAAATAGGTACCTTATAATTTAACTAAAGTTTAAAAAAAAGCTAGAGTAGTTATTGTTAAATAAAACTTATTGAAATATTACTAGAAGCCTAAACTTTTACAGCAAATAATTATAATTGATGAATCTTAAATCCCTATGTATAATCCTTTACTAAAACACAAATCAAGATGCTAGATTAAGTTAAATCAACCCCCTCTACAAATCCCTTTAAATAAACATTTTGTTAATAAGTGAATGTTAATTATTATAATGGATTATAATGGTATATGCTATTTTTATTTAGTTTTTGAAAGAAAATCAATTAATAATAAACTATATATTGTTTTTTTAAATAAAAGTATTTCTAATTGGTGTTCTCAATATAATTTGAGAAAACCTATTATTTTGCATGATAATTGTAAAATACATAAATCTAAACCTATAAAAAACTTTCTAATTAAAAATAACTGGAAAAAACTACCACATCTAGTATATTCCTTTGATTATAACCTATGTGATTATAATTGCTTTAAGCAATTAAAAAACCAGCTTGCAGGAAAGAAAATTTCTGCAAGAAAATTTAATTGGTTTGTGAAACATCAAATTTTAGTCTTTAATAAAAAGAACTGTTTTTTAAGTGTTAGAAGTTTGCTAAAAGTATAGCAAAAAGTTATTAATAATAAAAGAAACTATTAAATTTATATTATATATTTATTTTTATATATCATATATTCAAATATTTATTTATTTTTAATCACAAAAAATTCCTATTATTAAAAATACAAAGTAATAATATTTAAATAATGAAATAAAATTGATTTAATTATAACATTTATAAAAATTATTATTATTATTATTATATTTTTATTAGAATTTGTGATATATTAAATGAAAAAACTTCAATTAGTTAAGTGTTTATATTTTTATTTTTATTTAATTTAATAATAAATATTATTAATTTTTAATTATTAAATTTATTAACTAAATTAATTTTTAAATTAATTTAAAAATTTTTGATAAATTTATATTATTCTAATTTATAATAAAATCATTAATCAAACTATGAAATAATTTATAAACTTTACTTTTTAATAATATTTTCTTTTATTTAATTTATATCTTAATAATATATTATGCTTTTTTTAATCATTTAAAATTTTCAAATTGAAAGTCACTTTTCAAAAATTTAGATTAAATTTAAAAAATTCAAGTTATACAAAATGGATCCTTAGTATTCTAGAGTTTTCTATCAAAATTCAAAATTATTTAACTATTTAAAATTTTTAAAATTATATATAAATATTTATTAAAATTAAAAGATTTCTACATACATAAACATTATATATATAATAGATATTTTGTAGAGATTTTGATTTTATATTATATATATTGGATTTCATAAATTACAAAATGAAAACATAATGATTTGAAATGTAAATGATTTATCCCATAATAATTTTATTGATTAAATTCTCCTATATAAATCTATTTTAGGATCAATTCTTAAAAATTATTTCTTTATTCAATTATATAATCAATTACAATGATTCGTAATAGTTTAAAATTATCACAGCTCAATAAATTAAATACTAGACAATATTTAAGGACTTATAATTTATCCAGATCTGTATACCAACAAGGTATCAGATCTTTGAGTACAACCATCCATTTGAACCAAAAAGAAGCTAAGACCTACGAGTTCAAAACCGAAACTCACCAATTGTTAGATATCGTCGCCAACAGTTTATACTCTGAGAAGGAAGTATTCGTTCGCGAATTGGTATCTAATGCCGCTGACGCTTTGGAAAAGGTGCGTCATCAGCAGTTGGTAGATCCAGAGAATTGTGCTTTGAAAAGTGACGAACCTTTGGAAATTAATATTAGTTTAAATCCTCAAGAAAAGACTTTTACCATTCAGGATAATGGTATTGGTATGAATGAGCAACAACTTCACGAAAATCTGGGTACGATTGCTAGATCTGGTTCTAAGCAATTCGTTAAGAAGCTTAATGAAAGTGGTGCTTCTAGCTCTGAGGTTAAGGATAAGATTATTGGTCAGTTCGGTGTTGGTTTTTACTCTGCTTTTATGGTTGGTCATACTTTGAAGGTTTATACCAAGTCTTGTGTTCCCGGATCCAAGGGTTACGTCTGGACTTCCACTGGTAAAGGTGCTTACGATATTGCTGAAGCTGATGATGTTGCCATTGGCACCAAAATTGTCATTGAACTTAAGGACTTGGACTTTGCCAACGATTTGAAGATTAAGGAAATCATCCAAAAATACTCCAACTTTGTTGGTTTCCCCATCAAGTTGAACGGAGAAGTTGTCAATACCGTTGAACCAATTTGGACCAAGAGTGCTTCTGAAATCACTGAAGCTGACCACAAGAACTTCTTCACTCAACTCACCAACAACTATGCCAGCCCCCGCTACCATCTGATTTATAAGGCTGATGCTCCTCTCTCTATTCGTAGTGTTCTCTACATCCCAGAAACTTCACCCGAATGGCTCGGTATGACCACCAGCCAAACTGGTATCAACCTCTACTCCCGCAAGGTCATGATACAAGCCAAATGCAACCACCTCCTACCCAACTGGCTCCGTTTTATCTCTGGCGTCGTCGACTCCGAAGATATTCCCCTCAACTTATCCCGTGAAATCCTCCAAAACGGTGCCCTCATTAACAAGCTCAAGAGTGTCTTGACCAACCGCGTTGTCAAGTGGCTCATCGAAGAAGAACGCAGAGATCCCGAAAAATTCGAATTATTCTATAACCAATTCCACATGTACATCAAGGAAGGTGTTGTCACTGACGATGCCCATAAAGATTCCCTCATGAAGTTATTACGCTTCAACTCTTCCAAATTAGATCGCAGTAAGAAGACTACTTTCCAAGGCTACTTGGACCGTAAGAAGCCCGACCAAAAATCAATCTACTACCTCTGCAGAACTTTCGACAATGTTGAAGATAATCCCTACTATGAACCCTTCAAGACTGCCGATGTTGAAGTCCTTGTTTTAACTGAACCCATCGACGAAATGTTAATCCAACAACTTGAAAACTTCCAAGATGTGCCCTTAGTCAACATTGAGTCAAAGAAAGCCTCTGAAGAGATTCAAGAGCTTTGCCCCACCACATTATCTGGCGACCGCTTAAGTGATGAAGATGGTCAAACTTTAGCCGACTGGTTACGCTCCGAATTGGGAACCAAATTAGCCTTGAAACAAATCAACATCAGCAAACGTCAAAGCTCCCACCCTGCACTCGTAGTGGATCACGAGGCTCAAAATAACATTTACTTCCAACAACTGATGAAACAAAGTTTGCCAGCTGGCGAATCTTTACCCCTCTCACCCGTCACTTTGGAAATTAATACATCACATCCTTTGATTAAGAGTCTCTTCGAACTTAAGCAAAGCCACCCTGAACTCAGTAAAGATTTGGCCTACCATATCTGCTGTAACGCTAGAATGGCAGCTGGCGTGATGGAGGACTATAAGCCATTGTTGTCAAGTTTAAATAATTTGTTGACTAAATTGGTTCAATTAAAATTGGATTCTAAATCCACTACTAACTAATTTAAATTAGAAAAATAAAATTATTTATATATTTTTTAAAAAGAAATATGAAAAAAGAATTAATTTATTCAATTTGAAAATTCATTTAATTTTAATACTGATTTAATCATGCAGTTTTAATGAATAATCATTATTATATATAAAAATAAAAATTTTTTAATTTTATTCCAAATTGAAATTTATTAATATTAAAATTTATTAATTTTAATTACTAACTATAGTAACGATATCCTTACCACTAATTGTCAAATTTTCTTCATTACTAATTAGATTTAAATACCACCCAAATTTACCATAACCCTAAAATAATGTAGCATATTAATAAAAAATTCATATATAACAATAGAAATAATCTACCTGATTAGATCCAATTTTGACCAAATTCGAAAATAGTTTAAGATCCCTCTTAGAAGTCTTTTGATCAATAGTTATCATGGAACATCGAGTACATGGTTCTTGCACCTAATTTATTATTAATAACCTTACAATTTCTAAATTACTTCAACTTACTTTAAATCTGGAATTTCCTATCTTCAATACTTCACCACCTTTTAATGATCCAATCCCCTTGAGTGTTATATTGGCTCTGAAACGATTACTGGGTACATAACTCGTACCTAATCGTTGTCTCAAGTCTTGCAAATCTTCGTCCAAAATTGCAAGGATTGGGGATTGATTAGGGTATGTTATATCTGCAACGGATGTGACTAAAGCTACCGGGAATTCGAAATATGAGTTGAACCATTGGGTGAGTTCTGTAGTGTTAAGAATTATGATAGGTTCTCTAATTTAATTGAGTTAGCATAAGATATCATTGATTTTTAAGCTGATTATTTACTCTTTGTCGTCTATTGTCAACAATTGAGGCTTGTAATCTTTGGAGTTGATATCGATATTATAACTAAAAGGTGGCGACAAAGACCCTAAATTCAATATTAATAAACTCAAAATACATTCCTAATCCTAATCATTACCTTGATAATCCAATCTCATTGTACCCAATTCCCAATTGATAACTGGAACGAACTGTGCTAATTTCGATACCATTTTCTGTACCAAAGTCTTACGAGTTGTCATATTCACTAATTTGAATTTGCGATCCAAATAAAATCCAGTGTTTAGGATTGGCCATGATGAAGTTGGCGGGATTGTGAAAGCTTGACACGATTTGATAGGATCTATATCAGAATGTTAGTAATTGACTAATATAATTGCATGAATGTTAATATTACATATATTTCTTTCGATAATTCTACCAACTTGGGAATCATTATCAACATTGGACTGTAAATAAGGTCCCACATCGACAAATTGATCCACAATCACTTGAAGTAACTTCCAAGCATCTTCAAATCGACTCACCCTGCCAAAACTAACGCGACATACGCCAAATTCGCCGTCGCCACACTTCACACCCCGTTCGTATTGATTTCTCACCTGGTCTCCAGAGATTTCCAAGAAATGTTGGTTAGATCCGGGGTTGCATAAACTACCTACTCGTACTACAATATTGTGGAGCTCCAGTAAAGATTGTAGATGTTTTAGATCAATATTGCTTCCGTCAGGCCTTAGAATATTAAATGATATTATTGAACCCAAATTTAGTTCATATTCTGAAGTATTTGGATACATTTTAATTACGTCGGTACCATCATAATGTTTCAATTTAACCAATTCCGATCTTAACCATTTTGCTAAACTATGACAATGCGTTCTTATTTGTGACATACTTCCAAACACTCTGTTAATATGATCCAAAGCCGACGGTAGAGCCAAGATATCTAAATAGTTGGGTGTACCATCCTCCCACAATTCCGGACTCTGGGGTTTGAGTTGGACGTAGGAAGAATAAATGTCGCAGGCGTGGAGTGTACCACCGCCAAAGTAGGTCTTTTGTAATAAATGGAAAGAAGATTTTTTGCCGACAATACATGCAAGTCCAGTGAAGATGCCAAATAGTTTGTAGAAGCTTAGGATACCGAAATCCACCGTAGATGATGACAGATCTATGGGATTCGTAGAACCGAAACTTGCGAAATCCACTAGTGTTAAGGTCTTCGAATTGGGATTACAGTTGAATTTGATATAGTTTTTGGCATATGGGAATTGAATACCGCTCCAGTTGCATTGAGCTGGGAAGCACAATAAATTATATTGTGTGATAGTCTCCTCACTTTTTTGTGTTTCAATACACTCATACTGAAGCAAATCGTCCATCGCCACTACCTCCACCTTATTACCACTCCTCATAGCGTACTGTCTTACGCCCACCACAGATGTATGATTCAGCATACCCAAATATAACTTACCACCTTCATTCCAAGGAAAATTCTCACCCAAAAGTTTTATACCAGCGGTAGCATTACTACAGAACACTACTTGATATTCATTCGGGTCCGCTCTGCAAAATTCTAGTACCCTTTGACGAATTGCATCTATTTGGAATCGGATTTCTTGAGAACTGTGAGGGTTTTGTAGCCATGGTTCAGAACTTATAGAATTGGTTATGGTTTTGATTAATTGACTAGGTAACGGAGGAGTTGCAGTATTGTCCAAATAAACTTTATCTGTAGTTAATAAATTTGGATATTCAGTTGCAATAATACTTTCTAAACAGTTATTATAACCATACTCAGGGTGTTCACGTAAGAATTGAGATTTTTTTAAATCCATATTATAAGGAATTATTTTATATTTTATGATAAACTATAAAAGTTTTTAAATATTTGTAATTAATAATTTGATCGTACGATATCAAGTTTAAGGTGACTGGTAACAAATAAAAATTTATTTAATTTAATATTATTTATAATAATTTATGGGATTTTTGAAAGTGGAATAAATTGAAATAATTGTATTTTAAAGTGAGTTTAGGAATTAAATGATATGATATAAAATGGATTTCAAAGTCATATGATTTAACATCAAAAATATGATAAGATTATATTAATTAAAAAAAAAATCTAAAAAATTTCCAAAATTTGATTATAAATTGATAAAATATTTATATTTAAATTAATTTCAAATAATTACCAAAAATGTAAATAACAATTTATTAAATAACGAATATAATGAAGTATTTGAGTAAATTTTAAAATTAAAATCATAATCATAATCTTAACCTATTAATTACAATAGATTAAGTTTGAATTATATATGTATTTGTGTGTATGCGAGTTGAATTTTTTAAATGATCAGTGGATGGGAGAATATGCATTATTAAAAAATATAGAATGGATTGTTTACAATAAATGCAACTTTGAATTTGGATTTAGTTTGTTTTTAAATTTTGACATTGAAGTATTGTACCATTTATAATAGTCTAGAATATAATATTATATTATAATTGAAATCAAGATCCCTCAAAATCTATGTATCCAAACAATAATTATGAATAATATTCAATTGTATAGCATTATTAAACTATACTATATTATTTAAATCAAGTCTAATTTGCTAATCTTATCCATGCTCAAGGTAACTGATATTAGTATAGAAATTAAAAAAATGGCAAATTTTTTAATTTCTGATTTTTAAATATATTATATATTTTGAAAGATTTTTTATATATAAAGTATATAAGAAAATAAATATTTTCAAACTATATATATATATATATATATATATATTTAATTTTAACTATTATTTGATTAAAATATTTTGATTTTAAAATTTATATTTAAATTTAATTATATTTAAATTAAATAATAATTATCAAAAGGATTTTATTTTTGTATTTTTAAAACTTAACCATAAACCCTTTAAAATCATTTAAAACTTGTAAACAGCTTATAAAAATAGTTTTTTATCTAACACTACCATATATTGCTAAATTTGTGATTTTAATATTATAAGGGATATTATTTAAAATTTGTTAAATTATAAAAAATTAATTTTTTTGTTATTTTTTTACTTAAATATAGAATAAAAAATATATTAAGAAATACTTTATCATTTCTATTAGAGAATTATTAAAGTCTTTTAATATTAATTATATAAGTATATTATATATATTTAAGTTTAAACTGAGTTTAATTAATAAAAATATAAAATAAATACCTTATAATTTAATAAAAACCTAAAAGAAAATTAAAATAACTATATTTAAATTAAACTTATTAAGGTATAACTAAAAACAAAGGTTTTTATAATAAATTTTTATAATTAATAAATCTTAAATTTCTTTATATAATTTTTTATTTATAAAATAAAACAAAATATTATTTTAAGTTAAATTAATCTTTTTTATAAATTCTATTGAATAAATATTATAAATATAAATAAATGTTAATAATTATAATATATTATAATAGTATATAGTTTTCTTATTGAATATCTTTAGGAAAGTTAATTAATAATAAATTATATATTATTTTTTTAAATAATATAATTTTTAAATGATATTCTAATTATAAATTAAAATTATATATTATTTTATATAATAATTATAAAATATATAAAGTTGAAGTTATAAAGGATTTTTTATATAAAAAAACTAGAGAGAGTTATATATCTAATAAATTTACTTAATTATAACTTATATAATTATAATTATTAAAAATAATTAAAAAAATAACTTATAAAAAAATTCCTATAACAAAATTAAATTGGTTTATAAAATATCAAATTTTAGTCTTTAATAAAAAAACTATTTTTTAAATATTAGAAGTTAACTAAAAATATAATAAAAAGTTATTAATAATAAAGGGGCTATTAATTTTATATTATTTATTAATTTATTTATTTAATTTTAATTTCAAAATTATGCCATTATTTAATTTTTGCACTAATAACATGTTATGAGTAATATTACCTCCTTTATCTTTATCTTCCTGAATAATTACACCATAATTTAAGAGTTTTTTTAGCAAACTATCTAAATTTGTTTTATTGCTAATTAAAAACTAGTGCTTATATTGTTAGTATAATTTGTTATAATATACTCCTGCTTTAGTATAAGTATTATCTTTATTATTATTATCATTATCACCTTTATTATTCTTCAAAAATATTAGAATATCAAACATTGTTTTTAACTTTATCACTAACTAAATTGATTATATTTTAAACCTCAACAATACTTAATTTATTTTTTTAGCTTTTCTCAATTGACAAATATTTAATCTATTAATAATAATATTATAAATTTATAACTTTATACTATATCCAATTAAATTTGGGGAATTGATATAAATTGAATTGGAGTTGAATGTACCAGCATTCTATTAAGGCTAATAAATATACTTTGTTAGGCTTAACTAGTTGGTATAGGTAATTCATAGAGTATAAATTCAATTTTTTAACTTGGTCAATATTATAAAATATAATCAATATTCTTATATCATCCGTATGATGATTTTTTATATATTTCACCTGATCCTTAAATTGATATGAAAAAAATATTATTAGATTTAAAATATTTTAGACCCAAACATTTGTTAATTATTTAATATTAAAAATTAAATGGTTTTCACTCAATATTAGCAACTTCAAACCTATTCTAAATAATAAAATATAGAAATTTTATTGGAGTTCATATTATCATTTATTAAAATAATTATAATTGAATCTATCTATTTTAGGCTCAGCATTTTTTAAATTATTAAAATTATTCTTACTTAATCTTTTTAATTCTATAGCACTTAATTTTGGTATATTTGTCAAAGTATTATTATTAATTTTGAATGAATTATTAAATAATATAAAATATAAAAATTTAATCTTAAAAATTTATCAATATTTAACTAAATGAAATAGATTAATGAATTAGTTGAATTTCTTAAAAACTTTTCAAATTACCTTGAACTTTATCTAATCCCAATTTGTCTAAAATAAAATAATCAAATTTTCAATTTATTTTTGAAATATTTTAATAATTAAGGGTTTGTCTTCTATTGTAATGAATTTTTGGGTTTAATTGGATTTTTGCTAAGGTTTTACAACTCTTAGATTAGGGAGGTTTTTTATGAATTGTCAAGTTGAAAATTTTGATAATATCATGATTAGCTTGTTTTTTATTTTTTTTTGTTGAGTATTATTAGTTTTTTATTTATTATTTATAAAAATTTTGTCATAAATTTAATTTATTTAAATTAAACCTCTAGTTTGAATTATTATAGAATAATTATTAATTTAGAATAGTTGATTAAATTATTTTAAATATAAATTTCATATAATAGTAATTATTATATTTCTTGAATTTAACTATAAAATAATAATGATTATTATAAATCCATTATAAATTCAAAAATGATCTATATATTAAATAGCTATATAGTTAAATAATCATTTTCATTTTTCAAAAAATAGTTGATATATAATATTTATATTTAATATTTAAGTTCACTAATTGACTGAAATAATATGGATAGAATTACAAATTCTTAAATATTTTGATATTTTTATATATTCCTAGCTGTAATTTTTAAAAGTTCATTGAATTTAACTTAAAATTTTTTTTGAATAATAATCAAATAAAATTTTTTATAAACTTTAATAATCTATAAATTTGATTAACATATCAATAATTAAATATTAAATCTCTATTTATATTTATTATAGTATTTTCCATTGATTTAAGAATCAATTCTCAAAATACTTTTGATAGAAATAATTATAATTGTAAAGTATTTTATATATATAATAATTAGTCAAATTAAAACAAAATATCAATGAATATATTATCAAATTTCTTATCCAATGATATATAATGAATATTTAAATATTTTACACTATTTATTAAATTTTTAGTTAAATATATGAAATTTTAATTACATAGTTATTAGACATATAAAATATCAAACAAATTTATAATAAATATATAAATTTTATTATTAATATAATAGAATTTTTAACAGATAGTTAAAATTAATATTATAATCTATTCAATGCTATATTAAACATAATATGATTATTTATATAATGAAAGAAAATTTAAGATTTAATATTAAAACCGACTTTATTATAACCTTCAAAAAATTATTATATCATTATATAATATATAAGTATATTTAATAATT
>JNEM01016265.1:0-33599 GCA_000697335.1 Conidiobolus incongruus B7586
TTAATTAAATATATTTATATTTAACCATAATATTTTAAGTAAAAGTATTTTAATAAAAAATAATTATATTTTTTATATATTTTATATTATTTTTTTCAAAAATTAATAATATAATAGAAAAATCAGAAATTTAAAAATCTACTATTTTATTTTCTTTAAACTTATAAAAGTATAAAATCATTATTGACTTTTTTCATTAAGTCTTGGTTAAAAAGGATTATGTATATTTGTAATCTTTATTATTTTGATTTTTTATATTTTATAGTTAAAATAAAGTTAGGTTTTATTAATCTCAAAGTAAATTAATCAGACAAAAATTATTAGAATTAGTAATCAAAAAAAGAACTTTTTATTAAAATTAATAAGCAAATCTAATATATCTTTGGAGAAATACTATTTCTCTCAATATAGTAATTATGAATTCTTATGATTCCCCAAATAAAATTAAATAAACAAATCTTTAATAATGAACTAGTAAAATAACTGATTAAATAAATTTCTCACCAATAATTTGACTATTATTAAAACTTTTAATAATATAATAATTTATTTAGTTTTAGAAAAATTTAATTATATAAAATATTTATATTTAAAATTTGCAATAAAAAAAATTAATCAATTTTAAAACAACTGGTGAGCATTGTAATAATACTTTTGAATTTTTACAAGTAAACTGTATATCCAAATCCACTTGATTTCCATTAAAGAACTCATCAAAGAATTCGGTCAATGAGGCAATTGGATTCACTTCGACATCTTGGTACTTGGGATTGGTCTTGAGTTCTTTTAGGTATTGCTCGATTGGGACTATATCAAATTTGTAGCCATTACTTCTCATGCTGTTGACAACAACTTGCCATGAAGTGAAATGAGGACTATAAATGTGATTATATTCTTTAACACTGGGGTCATAATTCTGACCAAGTTGATAAAGTGTTTTAGCAACTATATCAATAGGAACCCAATTGAATTTTTGTTCTACAATATCAGGAAACATTCTCATGACTTGAACAGATTTGAGAAATAGAGGAACATGCTCGCGTATATTCCAAACACCATTTGTGGAATCACCACTGATTTGACCAATTCTATGTACTCGAAGAGTGAAACCAAAATACTTAGCCCATTGACTACAAATATGCTCGGCAACTAATTTGGAGAGATTGTAACCATTACAAGCATCTAACTGAGTGAGTTTGAGAGGCAATTCCTGCTCAGAAACCAAATTTTGACCTTCTAACCTGGTTGGGAAAGTGGCACCAATTGATGACACAAAGTTAAATATGGGTTGAGAGTGACAATCCACGGCAAGTTTGAGTAAATTCACGGTGGATGTGATACAATCTTCGAACATGGATAATCCTTTGAGGAAGTCCATTCGCCAGCCTACTTGGTAAATATTCGTACAGGTCTGTGTGATTTGGTGGTATTCTTCAGTGGATAGTCCGAGTAATTGTTGCTCTAGAGTGACTCCATAACTCACTATTTTGGATAGCTGAGCTTCAGTTAGTTTGATTTTGCGATCTTTTAAAGATTCTAATACTTTGTTATGTGCTGTTTGATGATTATCAGATCTTACTATAGTGTAAATTCTCCTAATGTCGAGACCTTGAGTCAGTATTAGCAATAGAAAATATTCAAGTTCTCCATTAGCTCCAGTGATGACGACCACCTTTTCATTCTCATGAGGTTGGCTATAACTCTTTAAGTTGATATCTGGAAATTTCTGCGTGAATCTTCCAATTGTAGTATTTACCTCTAGTTGAAGAGAAATTAATTTTCCAATATGATTACTTTTAATATTGTTTTCACTTTGAAAAATATATAAACTAAGTTTTTCCACTGTAACATATTCATAAATATCATTAATTATAATATTACAATTGATAATACTCTTTAAGAATAAATTTTTAAGTTTTAAAGAAGATAGAGAATTTATTGTATAATTGAAATATGAGACATTTTGAATAATTGATTTACCAGGTAAGCAAAGGTTAAGACATTCTATAATAAGTTGCTTCATCTCATCAATGTCTTTAGGAGCCACTTTATCATCTTTGGTAATAATTTCATTACCCACACTGTCAATTAAATCTTTAAACTCTCTTTAGAATAATTGATAACATCTACTTCTCAAGTTTCCCTTAACTGTGATAGGCAAACTTTTTCTGGTGCAATAAGAAGGTAGTATACCATTTCTGGATAAATTTTACTATGACTTGGAGCGATTTCATTTGTCTGTTCGATATATTGGCTGACGGTAGGTTTAAATTGATACTGATCTAGTCCCTCGGCCGATTGAGAATTCAGTTCAATTAAGTCACTATTCATAATATGATTTTTTTTCCTAAGATTGCATACGCCTTGACATATGGACACTTATTGATAACTTATTCCGTTGCAAGTGGGTTAGTTTTCTCACCAGTAATGTGTACAAGAATATCGTTGGATTCCATACAATAATTGAGATAGAACGGATCTTGAAAGACTACTTCAAAAAGTTCTCCAGTTGGAAAATCGCCATTTTCACTATATTTGTCAGCATGAACTAAAGAATCTTCCTCTCATTTAATGATTAACTAGACAATAATCATTTCACCAGCAACTGGCTTAAAACAAGATTTAAAACTCTCCAATGAAGCGTATGATAACCGATAATTCCCAATTTTTCTTCAATAACGCCTTCTAAACATAGTGCAACTTTGAACAGTTTAAATGCAGTATTAGGTAATACCTTCCATTCAATAATTTGTTGAATATAACGGGATAGTAATGGAGCTCCTGCAAATTCAATCACTTTTACAGATTTTAAATAGTTCTTTACAGTTTTAATTGATTGCTGTTTGAAATAATCCATTAGATGAATTAATAAAACTGGAAGAATTTTCACTCTGTTTGCTCTTGATTTTTCAATCTTTGTAGCGATAGTTTGCGATGAGTACTGAGGACCAGATGGAATAATAAATGAAAAAGCCACAAGTTTCCTCCAGCATATAGGATATGTGATAGGGTTGAGAAGACCTACTGCATGGAACAAGGGCTGAAATACTAAAACAAGACTTCGATCTTCTTGTAAATGACCATCCGTTTTGATTTTTTTAGACTTTTGGCCAAATGAATTTCCATTCCTTAATCATGATAGTTTGGGGAAACTCGTAGAATCTGAGTAGTGAACATAGTAAACTAATTGGTTGTATTCAATATCATTACTTGATATTGGATGTAAGAGAAAAAGATTATAGGGTTTAATTTGTTGAAACTTTAATCTGAATCTTTGAAATTAAATGAATTTCTAGTAGTAGCTCCTTACACCCCAATGCAACTGATTCCATACCCTGTTGATACACAAGTATCTTGGATTACAATTGAGTGACTCAATTAACAATTGCTTCAACTGGAATTCCTTTGAGAAATTGTCAGTGAAACCAGATTAGACATCATTAGGCCATAAACATTCCATTAATCAATATCAGAGTAAGGTAAAAATGCTAAAACTTGATTACTTTGAAGAATATTTTTAGTGATATCATGAGCCAATTGGTTACTGAAATAGCAAGTGATAGGATATATTTGATTTAATGTTAAACTAATATATGATTCAATATTAGTGGTTGGAATTATTATTGATTCATATTGACTATAGTTTTCAGAGTTAAATTTTAATAAATCAATATAACAACTTCTTAGTTTATTTAATTTTATTGCTTTTGACATCATTTTTTGTAAACCAATTTATTAATTAAAGGATTTAATAAGTATTTATACTTTTTAAAATGGAGTGTATCTTATTAGGAAATTTTTTATCAAGTATTATGAATATGATAAATAAGTTAAAAAATTTGATTTTATTTAGTTTTAAATTCAAAAGAATTTTTTTTTAAAATTATTAATGAAATAATAAATTAATTTACAACTAATTATTAATTTATTTTATTAATTATATTCTTTTTATTTTCTTTTTATTAAATTAATTTTATTTTTCATCATTATAAGATTTCACATTTTATATTTCATAGATGGGCTTAATAAAAATGAAAACACATTCATTTATTATTTTAAATAAACTAGAATGGGAATATAATTCTAGTGTAATTGTCATAATAATGTATTTTGATTTATGCTTATTAACCTTAAATATACTAGTTATTTTTTGTCAAATTTTGAATAATATAACATTTTTCTGGGTATGATTTGTACCAATGAAATCCAATTTTGATTAATTATCTGAATTGGTTGAGAATATTAGTAAACTTGAGCTCAAAAAAGTTTATAGAGTGTAGAGAAAATTGCGGGTATTTTGAAATTGATTTCATCAAGTTAATATTTTTCTCAGCAGCTTTTAATTATAGTGGCCTATCTAGGATTTTTGATTAAGATTACAAGTATTATGTTTTTATGGGTTAAAGCTGCTATTTTTCAAATGATATTTTTAGTTTTTGTTTGTATATTTATATTCTTACCTTGAATAGCTGTAATTGTAATTACACAATCCAGTCAAATGTTATTTAATAAATAATATTTGTTGAATACTACTCCATTGGTTAAAACTTGATAATATTTATTTCAATTATCAACTGTTTTATGTAGTTATCCAAAATATCTAGCAATAGACTAAAATAAATTATATGTAAAAAATTATTTAATCATCATTATGAGTTTAATTAAAGAGTCATTGGAGATTTTTAAAATTCTAAAAAAATATGAGGAATAATGAAGAGAGTGGTAAGTTTAATAAATTTTAACTAAGATTTATTAAAATTACGATTTATAGCAATTGTGCATAAAATATATTTGGAATTAGTAATCTAATAAAGGATTATTCGTCATGTTAAAATTATATCCTTTCTTGAAACAGGTGATCTTTGTTCAAGTTATTGGAATATGATCTAATATAGAAGACATGATATTATTGAATAATGGATAATAATGCTTTATTATTAGTTACAATATTCAACAAAAACTAATATAGTTGAATAAAAATTGTATACTATATAAAATTGAATATTCTTAATAATGGCATTACATATTATAATGATTTTTAAGTTGTTATATTTAAACATTGTAAGAGGTTGAATATTGGTGTTAATTATATTGATTAATAATTAAAAGTTAATTGATATCTGGGATCATAATATTATTAAGCCTTTGGAACAGTTTCAGATTTCTAAAATATTAAATGTTAGTGATATTAATATTTAAGAACAAAATTGATATTTTGTATTAGTTTCAAAAAACCATTTATATAACAGCATTGATAAATATATTATCAAAGATATATAAAGTTAGTGAAATTCAGGGAACTGTTAATCATTCTAAATAATGTGAGTAGAAAAGAATTTATTTAATATTGATATAGAGTTGATTTATCATTATTTAAATGTTTAAAAAAATTACTGGGATTATGAATAAAATTAATTTTTTTAAAATTCAGCTAGAAATCCTGAGAATTGGAAATTATATAACAATGATCGATATCCCGTATTTATTTAGATAGTTGACGATGTCAATATCACAGTTAAAAATGAGACTTGAACCCGAATTAAAAGTATTGCCAATAAAACTTTTGATCATTTCCTATCACCAATATATTATTTCTGAAATAATTATCAATTTCATGTGATGATTATGCCAGAAATCAATTATAATGCAGAAGATTTTAAATGGAAACTTTAAAGCTGTTAAAAGAATGAGATTTAAAGTACTAAATAATGATAGATTTACTGAATGATGATTAATGTTAGAATATTAACGAGCTGAACATCCATAAAGGTGGGAAGAGTTGTAGAATTGAGTTTGTATTCTGGAGGACCTAAAGCATTAATTAAGAATATTTTAAACCATTTTATTTTGATAATTTTGGAATACAAATTTTTTTATCATTTAAAATTAATTTAATTTTCTATTAAAAATAACAAAATGAATAAAATTAACAAGGTAAAATCAATTTAATATTATATATATTAAGGTTGAACCTGAATTAAATTTTAATAGAAAATAGTGAAAATAGCCAAAATCAAAATGATATACTTACATATAAATAATTGTTTATTAGATAGAAAGGCTAGCATATTGCATTTATATTATTAGAAAGAATCTAAGCCTAATGAGTAATAATTAACAACAATTAATTTAATATAACATTACATATTGAATGATTGTTTGATCTTATGTAGAGATCAATCTGAAGTAGATGAAACCTCAATTAAACCTCTCACAAGTCAGAGTCGAATTAAGTAATTGCAATCTTCCAAAAGAGGAAAACAGTTTCTAAATCGGTTTATCAAAATGAAGATGAAAGTAGCAACGAAGATAAAGCAAGACTAAATAAATTTTTATAAATTTTATTTTTAAAATTTATGAAATTAAATAATATTTATAAAAGTTTAAATATAAAAAAAATTAAGCCCCTCTAAAATTTCTTTAATATTGAAATTAGTTAATTTTTATTAATTATAAGATTTAACACTATGATTAGTCAGTTCAAATTAAAGAAAAGATCAAAAGATAAAAAATTTTAAGTTAACAAAAATAGAATTCGCAAATAATGGTAATATTAATTAATAATAATTAAATTCGCAATATTTAATTTTTTTTGATTATTAGGAGTAAAGGGTTAAATGGACTTAATAAGAGACAACAGATTAAAAAATTGCAAATTTTGCTCGAGGAATTGGGTGTCAAAGGTCGCCCTAATATTGAAAAATGTGGTAAGATCGCAATGCTAAGAGAATTAGAAGGTACTGATATTTCCTCAGATTCAGAGACATCTGAGGAATCTGATGCATAGGCAGTTAGCCATCGTGATGAAAAAGAAACTGAAAATGTTGTTAAGAACATTAAAAATGGCAAAAAAGTAATATAGAGTGATGATGAATTTGAACCTGATAATAAAAGGAAAAGTGAAAATAGAGATAGAAATGAAAACAAAAACAATGAGGATGATGAAGATGATGAAAATAAGGAAAAAGAAGAAAGTAATGATGAAAATCCAGAGCGCTTTGTAAGTGCCATTATGTCAATCCTTGATATTAATATCAATCAATTTAATACAAATCAAAATAAGATTCTTCTGACACTAAATCTAAAAGAGTCAAGAAAGTTAAAGAACCAACAAATTAGCCATTATTCCTTTTCAATAGTACCAGTATAGATTTATATATTTGTTTTATAATAGATGGATCCTTTATAAGAAAAGATCGCTAAACTCAAGTCATATATTTACGAATGTTGTGTGCAGTAATATGTGGTAACTTAGTCTAATAGTGTGAATGTGAACTCTATTTTAAATTCATCAATAGCTAAGAGTAAAGTATTAGCTTATATGGATGAAAGAAAACTAATTAGAAAATCAAACAAAATCCTGGAAGAGTTGTTGGGTGTTGAAGGTTGACCTACTGTTGAAAAATGTCTTCAAGTTGCTGAACTAAGAGAATTGGAAGCTGAAAAGAACAGTAACTTAATTTCATACTCATTTTATAATCCAACTTCTTATCAAACAATTTTAAACAGGAATGGATGTATCTAACATTATTGACCCAGACAATAATGAATAATATCACACTCCTCAACTAGATCTAGTAAAAATGCTTCCAATATATTGAAATCAAAACAAATTGAAAAGGAAGATTCAGAGCTGGATGATATCATAGTAATGTTTTTTTAATATTATGATAATCGCTATTACTAAATTTTTTAATAAAATTAAAATATAATAAAAAATTGGTTTTAAAAAGATATATAAATAATCATACTGAAATGAGCAGGAGAGATTTAACAAAGTTATTTAGGGTTCATCTTTATCAAAAAATTCATTAATATACATTATAATACTATTCGTTATTATATCTGAAGGAATGATATTATTCAAATTAAAAAAAAGGTTGAATTAATCTATAACTATAGGGAAGTTGAAATTCTATATAATATAGTATCTTAGCTATTCATTTGTTATATTGAATTTATTGATTAGATCCAAATAGATATAAGTATGAAATACTAAAAAAGATTGATTAAAAAGTAAGTGCTCCCTGTCGGGTTCGAACCGACGACCTCGAGATTATGAGACTCACGCGCTGCCAACTGCGCCAAAGAAGCTTGTTAGTTATTTTCCACATATATTTATAACCTATAATCAATATTCATCTTTTTTGATCTTTATTTTGAATTAATATTTACATATTTTTCTATACTTGCATTAAATTCATTTCCATCTCTAATTCATTACAATTTTTTTTATATTTTAGAAGTCAATATTCTTTATTTTTTTATCATATATTCTATTATCTTTATTATTCTCCAATATTTTAATTAAATTATTTTTAAATAATCAATATTTGAATTATTTTAATTTATTACAGAACGTTTATTAATGCTAAATATGATTTTTAATATTAAAATTTATTTTTAATAATTTATTTTGATATTATTATTTATAAAATTTATTTATTTATTTATTTAATATATTTAAATAATTAATATCAATTATAGTTATATTTTTATTTATAATATAATAAAAATAATTATAAAATTAAAATTAAATAAATAAAAATTATTTTAAATAATAATAATTAATATAAAAAATTAAAAAAAAATAATAAAAATTTTAAAAATTAAATATAATATAAAATTAATATTTTTTTTTATGATTAATAACTTTTTATTATATTTTTAACAAGCTTTTAATATTTAAAATATTTTTTCATTAATAATTTAATATATAAAATATTAAATTAATCTATTTTTAGGAATTTTTTAATTACCCAAAGCATTTAAAATCATATTAGCTGCAATTTAGTGAATATATTAAATATAATAGCTTTTTAAATTTTTTATATATAAAAAGTCTTTTATTAGCTTTATTTTTATATATTCTGTAATTATCATGCAAAATAATAATTATTTTTTTATTTATAATAAAAACATTAATTAAAAATTCTTTTATTTATAAAATAATAATAAACTTATTATTAATTAATATATATTAAGAAATATAAATTATTAACTATATATAATTATAATTTATCATAATAATTAGTATATGCTAATAAATTCAATATTCATTTATTAGAGCTTTTAAAAGAGATTATTTGAACCTAATATTTTATTTTATTTTTATATAAATAATTATACAAAATATTTAAAACTTTTTAATAATAATGATATAATTTAAGAACTTTTGTTTTTTGTTATATATTAATAAGTTAAATTTGATTATGATTATTTTAATTTTTTAGACTTTTATTATATTATAATATATTATTTTATATTTTTATTATTCAAACCAAATTTTAACCTTAATATATATAATATATTTATATAATAAATATTAAATTATTTAAACTATATTTTAATTTAAATAAATAAAACTTTGAATTTATTTTTTTACTCTATTTATAAGTAAAAATATAATAATTGAAATTAATTTGTTAAATTTAATAAATTTTAAATATATTCTTTTTTAATTATATTATAATAAATATACTAATATTTGATAGTTTCATTTAAAAGATAATCTTTATAAGTTATTTAAAAATTTTAAATAATTTTAATAGATATATGGTTAAGTTATAATAATATTAAAATAAAAAACTTTTGATAATTATTATATAATATAAATATAAATTTGGATTTTTAAATTATTTTAATAAAAAGATAATTATGAATTAAAATATATATAGTTTGAAAATATTAACTCTTTGATATATTATATATATAATTTATTTTTTTTAAACTAATAATATAGTTGAAAAATCAGTAATTAGAAAATTTAACATTATTTTCTAAATTGATAATTTATATAATTAAAAAAATTTTTTAATTATATAATTTTATTATAACTTTTTTGAATATAGATATAATAATTGATATTCTATAAATATAAATAAATTATTATTGTATTAATATAATTTGATTTAATTAAAAGATTGAATTTATATATTATTCTAGTGCTTATTTTGAAATTGAGTTGTTATGACAATTAAATTATTAAAATTTTATCTATATTTAAAATATTAATTATTCGATGAAATAAAAGATCAGTAGTAATAGCATCAAAGAAAAAAATTAGTAAGCTATATAATAACTAGAAGATTGTTTTGTTTAATTTTTATTGTTTTATTTATATTTATGGTAATATTAAATTAAATAGTTGAAAATGGGATTCAAGATGACTGGAATAAAATAGATGCTCAGATTAAAGATAAATTATATTTCAAAACTTTAAAAAATTTTGAAATATAAAACGTATTGTGGAGGCTATAAAAATCCTGATTCAGTCAATAATCTACAGATCTTTTGATCCTCTCTCTCTTTGGGCTCAACCAACAAACTTAACTCATATAGTTGTGTTAAATTAGGTGCTCCCATAATTTCCTTATTCAAAAAGTTTTGCAATTCAGCAACTGCAGAAAGACAGTAGGGTGAATTTTGATATTGCTGAATTTCATTAATGATTTCAGCTGTTTTGGCTTGTTTTGAATAATTGATAAAGTTGGGATTTTTAACCATATAATCATTATTACCATCCTCATTAAATGTAAGATCAGTCAAATAGACACCAAGGAAAGGTACACAAGGAGGGTTGACAGAATGTAAAATTTCTCTATAAGCGCTAAAATTCTTGGTTGAGTCCATTACACGCTTATAGTATTCATATCGCTCCAGAGTCTTGCCATTCAATAGATCCCAAGTTCTACGAAGTCTATAAACTGGAGCCACGCTAAATGCTGCCAAAAGAGACATCAGGCAGTTGAAATTATTAAGAGCAAAAAGCTTCTCTGCGAGAATGATCAAGAATTTTATGAAATTGAGACGCTTTTTGACATCCTTGCGAATGATAATTGCCTGTGCAAACCAATGAGTTACCTGGTTACTCCATTCAATCATTGCCTTAACATTTGGAGCAAGATCGCTGTCTTTATTACTCCATGCTTTGTTCAAGAATTCGTGAGGCTTGAGACGATTATAAAGCTGAGAGTCAATAATTGTGAGTTGTCTGGAAAGTTCTAGTGGATCAATATCGGTCATTGTAAGATTTTTAAATGACTTGGGGAGAATTGGTTGTGGTACTTGGTTAATATTTTTAACCAATTTTCTGAATCCTCCTTCTGTTGTTTCCTTTCTTTTGGCGATTAATTTCACTAGAGCTTGTGCGGGTCCTGGCATTGCATCATTCATAGATGTTAAAGTAAATTGTCTTAAATATTCTAAGGCTTCAGGTTCATCTTCATAATAAAAACTGTCTAACCAAGTTTTAAGTACATTAATTACTCTAAGTCTGACGGGCTTCAATTTCTTCTCCATCCAAATTTCACGTTCATCAGGTTGAAGACCAGGTGGGATTTGGAGGTTAAAGCGTTGGAATAATAAATCAAAGAATTCCATTGTGGTAGTAAAAGAGCGGTAAGTCATTAGAAAGGTTGTTGTAAAGTTGGCATCTGGAAGATGATGGCTAGTAAGGCGCTCGAGAAGGGCTTGAAGGGTACCACCTCTAACATAACCTTCATTAGAGAGTGCAATAGTTTCATTAGTATGTTCATATTCTAGATACCAGGGAACATCCTGATCGACAGGATTACGAGTGTAGGTATTTTCACCTAAATAAATGGCAGTATCTTCAGGAGGGTCATTAGATCCATTGGATGAAATAGATTGTGATCTTGTAGCTCTAGAGGCCTTTGACACAGATGGATGTAAGGTGAAAGAACGAACTCCGACAGAAGCACTAATATCCTCATTTGATGATGCCTTGGATAATGAGTGCATGAGTTTGGGGAAATTGTCAATAGATACGGCACCCCTAAGATTTCCTGATGTACCCGGAGATGACATTGAACGTGATGTTTTTTCACCAAGCATTGCAGGTCGAGATCCGTTGGTTACTTTCATTTCACTTATTGAGTCTGTAATTTCAGACAGTTCATCATCGTCAGGTTCATATTCCAAAAATGGTGCAATATCACTAAGTTTGCTATTTGATAGATTTACAGATAGTGCTCGTCTTGGTCGGAAGTCAAGAAGCGCAATCAAATCTTTAGATGGAGATGAACTATTAACAATTCCTTTTAATCTTTGGACTTCTCGAAGTAGACCAAAAATTTCAGCATCGTCTTTGTCATTAATAATCAACTTAGATACTAATAAAGTTTTATATGTTAAAGCCTCCAATTCTGAAGCTTTTTTGAGCAAATCAGGGTATTGATTAGTGAAATAGTGAACACCGGACATATTTTGTACAAATATCACCAAATTGCCCACGTCCTGGAAGAGATACTGCTTACAGTTAGCGAATTGCTTCGAAAGTTGATCACGAGCAGTCTGAATAGGAATGCTACCTAAAACAATTAAGAATTCACCAACATGAAGTGTCAGCTTTCTAATATTTCGAATAATCGAATCCATTCGACAATCGGGATTTTGTATAGATCTATTTAATTTGAGCACATCAGTTGAGATCAACAAAATCAGATCATTTAACTGAGAAGAAATATCCTGATCCTGATCCTCAGCATCATCTCTGATTGGTGACTGATCTCTTCTAGCACTGCTTTGAACTTTGAGTCCGCTTTCCTGAGCTGCAGTTGCAAATTGTCTTATATTAAGTAAAATTTCTCCTGCAAACTTTTTCAAACTGACAAGAGCATCAGGTGGTGGCCACACACTCGCTGCTGCACGGGCACTGACAATGAGATCCCCCAGAGTCTCTATAAGATGAAGGTAATGTGCCTTGAGAATAGGATGTGATTCAACGATATTGCTATCATTTTCTAAGATGCCAGCAGCTTCGAATAGCTCTTTGGTGCCATCAACCACTGCTCTAGCATGATACATATAGTCTGATTTTACCTTATTTTTGATGGAATCGTTCAATTTATGAACCGATAAAATAATAGGTGAAATCACAGAGCCCCAACTAAGAGAGTTGGTTCCGGCCTCATTCCTTGTTTCAGTATCATCATCAGGATTAGATAAATTAGAAACGAATCCTGATGGCTTTCTACTTCGTCTAGGAATCACGTCGTATGTAGCATCATTAATTGTTTCACTATCTTGAGAAGATGCAGAAAGGATAGAGCTTACGGATCCTCTTCTGGAATCACACGGTGATAAAGGCTTTAAATATAAATTAATTAATAATTCTATTAGATTAATAATAAATTTAAAATACCGAGAGGAAATTAACATCACAATTCATTTCCCAACAAGTCTGATCAGAGATTGTATTGAAATAGTATGGCTTATTTGCAAACACCGAAGGTTTCGTTCCCCAGAAATTCGGTAGAGGATTTGTTTGATTTTGAAACTAGAGTCATTTAGAAAAGTTCAAAATATAAAAATATAGTTCAGGTATACTTACTTCTGGAGGTATGATATCTTGGTGAAGTGATGAAAATAACTGATGACGCCAATCTTGATTAAGAAAATCGCCATCAACAGCGGCAGCTTCTTCTTCAGACATAAGTTCTTTATCATCTAATTGTTGTGGTAAGGTAGCATCGCCATTAGTTAAACTTGTATCGCTATTCTTGCGCTCTTCGACAATTGAGGCAGGTTTAGAATTTGCTTTGTTATTATTAGAATTACAATCATATTCGCGTTTGAGAGAAGCTAATGATGATACATTTTTTAACTCGCGGGCCTAATAAAATATAACAAAAATGATTAATATATGTGCACTATTTGATAGTATCGAATTTACATTATTAGATGATGCTTCTTCATCAAGATCTATTTGCGTGACAAACTGAGAAGGAAACCATCCTCTGTTACCTCGACAAGATCCATCCCACCAACCTGTCTCCAATTTAGCTACAACCTGGATAATATCGCCTTGGCGAAATGCAAGTAATGACGAGTCATCGGGCTGGTGATCACATAGAGCCCGAAATGTTAACGACATTGTTTAAATTAAAATTTAATATTACAATAATTAAGCCAATATAAAGTTGAATGAAAGTTTTAAAATTTTAACAAATAAAGAAAATAAATACTATATAATTATTAATTTTGAATATAGAAAAATGTGTGATTATGAATATTTTAGATCAATTAGTATTGAAAAATGAGATATCAAGTAAGTTTCAGAAATCAAAGATTGTTGAAGAAGACAATAAACTTAAATTGACAAAGTGAAAATTAATACACACAATTGTTAATTAAAAGTAAATAACAATCAGGTTATTTGGACAAAGTAGAGGATAATTATTTTGAGATGACTGAATAGCAAGTTGGATACAAGATCCTATCATCTTACAAGTTCCATATAAATAAATTATCGCATTATAATTAAATCTTTTCCACCCAAATTTCTTTTAAGTTCCTATTGATGGCTTAATTAGGCAAAAATTTTAACTTTAATATGTGTCAATAAACTCCATAGCATTTATAGACCTTTCCTGATAAGGTATCAACTTACTCAATGTAACCACTAGCATACATTTAGTAAAATGCTTGATTCATCCAATTTAGTATTGAGAAAATTTGCCAATTAAGAAAGACAGATATAAGCCTAGTTGTTGCCAAAAGACCATTATTGCGGTCTGTTAAATACATATACCTTTCATTTAATAAATACATTTATGTTACGCAATTATTTAACATTTATATAATACAAAAATCAAGCATATGAACGCCAAATTAAAATAAACAAATCATATTTCAATTTGAGTTCCAAATAAATGGATTAATTTTTAATGGAATCAATTTCATTGGTCAAACCAAGTTTGCATTATATACGTGATTCATTCAATTTGTTCATTTTTCTCCTATCCCACATTCCGAATCAATGAATGTACATATGAAATTTATCCTACTACTGAGTTATGAAACGATATATATATATTATATTCAACACTTTATACACTCAAAGATTTCTAAATAAACACTATTTTATTATCATAATAAAAATAAAATTTTTGTTATTTGATACGATAGTTTCAAAGAGGACTATATATATATCGATAATATGTATATGAGAATAGAATTATTTGAAATAGAGATAAATGCATTCAAAATTAATTTTTGTTTTACAAAAAATTTTGTTTGATTGAGGTTCCTGAAAGTATTCCAACCCCCAAATTTATTTAACTCTATTATATTGTGTATTTGAAATATTTTTTTTTCACTTGAAAATTTCAAAATTTTATCATTAAAATAACTAATAAATATATAACTTTGAGTTTCTAAATTTATAAGGATTTGATATTCAATATTTAAATGAAAATTTTTACTTGGAAATAATCAAATATAATGGCTATATACTCATCAATATCAGCCAATATTCAATTAATTTTATGTTACAGCAATCTATTAATGTAATCAATTTATATATTTATCCATTAT
The DNA here is from genome assembly GCA_000697335.1 of Conidiobolus incongruus B7586. Taxonomy (NCBI): domain Eukaryota; kingdom Fungi; phylum Entomophthoromycota; class Entomophthoromycetes; order Entomophthorales; family Conidiobolaceae; genus Conidiobolus; species Conidiobolus incongruus. The sequence continues at coordinate 15,340 of JNEM01016265.1, forward strand.
ATGTTGATTAAATACCTGATCTTTAAAAAAATTTAGTTTCCTAAGCTTATTAACTGAGATATAAGCTGGACTAGTTCAACTTAAAATTACTAAATAAAAAGGTTTGAATACTGATTAATTTTTATATATCATATACTATCCATAATTTTATGAATATTTATAAATAATGAAGTATGTTTACATAATATTCAATGTTAATTTATTTTGAAAATTTTTACATTTAGAACCGCAAAAGGATAATAAAAATTCAATCAAACAGATATAGTAATAGATAGTATTAATTCAAAATCATTATAACAGTATTTATTCTATAATATTCTATATTATTAATTATTCATTTTAATAGCTGGTATGAGATAGATCAAAATTTGTATTGCTTGTTTCAATAATAAACTTTTCTCATAATCATCTCAAAATTTGAAATTCATTTAACCAGTAAACACGATTTTTTATTAAACTAGATATGGATATTGTTAGTATGTATAAAGGTAATGTGGATATTTTATATCACTTATATATTTTTATATGTGACCAATGGAATTATTAAGCTAATGTTTGAATAATATCTACTTGAGGAAATTTCAAGATCTCGTTCATATTTTCTGTTAAATATCAATTGACCTTCTTGAAATGAATTTATTTTGATTCGTATTATATATGATAGTATCTTAAATTGGTATCTGTATTATAGTAGTTAAATATAAATTTAATTAATATAATATCATTTAAAAATTATCATTTTTGGGTTATTCCCAATATATTAAAATTTAATATTTGATTCTGTTGAATTTTTAATTATGAGCGAGAATTAAATATAAGGATATAATTTAAATTTGGTTATTTCAGAATATAAACAATTAAAATAAAACTATGTTGTAGTAATTTGATGATATATTAAAGACTATATAAATATTTTCAAAAACCCGATATAATAAAAAATTGCTATATTTATTTTTATTACATCTATAATTTCTAACACTGTTTATATTTATTGGAATTTTTTGAATATATAATCAATTCCACTCTTTGAATATATTTCAAAATATTTTTGATAAACTACATAATAGTTTAAAAATTATCTAACCAAGAATACGTTGTTATATATATATATATTTCATGTTAAATAATGACTTACAAAAATTAACAAAATATTACCCAATATCAATGGTATTATTATCTTGAAATCATCAAAATTTTCACGATCTATGTTTATAAAAAGTTTACAATCCTTGACATAGCATTGTGTTGGAATTACACTATCAATCTATTCAATACTAAATAAATTTTCATAATCAATAGCATTAACAATATTACAGATTTTATAATTTTTATAATTTCAGAATTAATTCTAATTTATATATATCCATATTTCACCACAATTTTCTTAAAATTATAATGCCTTAAAATGAATTTACTATATATATTATCAAAAAATTTTAATTATTTTGGATATTTGATGATTATTTAAGTCTTTAAAAAATTACAATATCCTCAAAGTTTTTAGTATATGAAAAATGGGTTTGAAGGTTGATGTCATTTTTTACATGTATATAAAATCAAAATATTAAATAATGGTTGAATATACCATACTCCTTATCTTTTACCTCTTTTTCACCATTTTATAAAATGATGAATCACTCTGATAGTCAAACTTTGATCAAATACTTCATACAACTGAAAATATTATGAACGATTGGGCAAAAAATATGATAGAAATTAATTGTTGAAATATTTACTTTCTAATTTTATATTGCAATATAATAATTAAAATATTTTACCAATTTCAAATTGATTTTACCATTATATATTAAAATTAACAACTCTTATCAAAATAAATATATACTTTCTAATTTAAAATAATATTATGTGTCCATTAAAAAAATCAATTTTCAAAAATCAGTAAACTTCATTAATAGATGTAAAATGAAACAAAGAGTAGGTATTGCTATATTATTATCCTAACTGTATATATATATATATATATCTTACAAGCTTAAATTCTCAATCATAGTATAAAAATTAGTTTTATATTGGTGTATTAGATGACATTTAAGATTATTGAAGATTAATAATCAAATGAAAGAATAGAGGTAAAATTGTATATACAAAAAATAACCTGAATTTAAATATAACTTGTGTAGTAATAGCTAAATATCATATTATATTCAGTTTCTCTTTTTATAAGTAATGTCTGTATAGTTATATCCTTGGTTCCATTTATTATTAATTTTGATTGATAATGAGAAAAAAATCAAACTACATTAATATTTTTGGTTAAAAAATTATGAAACACTAAATGTTAAGGTAGTGTCAAATGTCACAAATATTTTGGGCAAACTTGTCATGGTGATGTCACTAATAAAAGAGTGATGTAGCTTCAATATTTTTCTATTAACTGGTGAGCGCTTCTACCACATTGTAACCTGAATTTGTATTAGGCTTAAGTTGATTGTGGCAACAATGGCAATTTCAACTTCATTATCAAATATTTTAAATTGAAATTGGATATGATGGTCTAAAATTTGAATAAATTCAAACCTGAATCAGTAATTATTAATCACCCATGAGAAAGTAATTTAATCAATTATTCATTTATTTCTACAGAAATTACCCTAATCCCAGTATGATTTAGCCCATCAATACTGCAGTTATTTTGCAAAACTAACAAAATTTCAACTGTGAATTAATATTAAAATAATATTGATTTTATTTGAATAAAAAATATACATAAATTAAACCAAAATAGAACTTCAAATTCATTTGTCACATTGAGCTTGATTTAATACACTCAATGTTTAAGGTTATTTTGAAATACATTTATTACCGATGAAAGTGAGTATTATTATTTAAATTGAAAAAAATACAAAATAAATTAATTTAGAATAAATAAAATTTGAATAATTTGAGATGGCAAAAATTATAACTAAAAACTTTTGATAATGAATTGCATATTATCGGTTGGTTTTATCCTATTAAATTTTATGGAATAAATAGACCCTTGTGAAAAATATTTGCAACAACATAAAAAAAGCCACTTTGAAAAAATAAAATTTATCACTTTGTCTTGTTAATATAAGTTGTTAATTGACAATATTAAAGTTATAAATAGTATAAAAAATAATATTACTAATGAATAGAATAAGAACTAACTGTTTAATAAAACAATTAAGATCCTTTAATTCTTCTAGTTTGAGCTTTTACCCTAGAAAATTTAGATCTGATTCTTTATCCAAGCATACAAATCAATTTGGAGAGTACTCCATTATTAGACCTAACCAATATTATAGGAATAGAATTACCAATTTAGACGTAGATACTATTATACCACAACATATTGTCAAACCTGACTATGCTTATACGTCACAACCTTCAAGTTGGAGTGAATTTATAGAATTAAAGGATGATGAAGATTTGTTAAAGAATTTTAAAGAAGCTTGTCAACTAGCTAAGAGAGCTTTACAGTTGGGTGGAAGTTTATGTCTGGTAATTATATTGCTTTAATAGCAAATTTTGATTTTAATACATTTTATTCAATGAAGTATTTCCGAATCTCTAGGAAGGAGTAACTACTGAGCACATCGACCAAAAAGTGAGAGAATATATTGTTGAACAAGGTGGATATCCTTCTACTTTGAATTATCTCGGCTTCCCCAATTCTATTTGTACTTCTATTAATAATGTAATTTGTCATGGTATTCCTGACAGGTGCTTATATTTAAGTGTTATAATAATTGTCATTTTTTAACAAATTCTTTGAATTAGTCGTCCATTACATAACGGTGATATCATCAATATCGATGTTACGGTATATTAGCTTCAATATTACTTAATAATATTTTTTTAATTGTGTTTAATTTAGGTGTATTACAAAGGATTTCATGGAGATACATCAGCTACTTTTTTAGTAGGCGAAGTTGATGAACTTGGTTTGGAATTGGTTGAAGTAACTAAAATGTGTCTGGATAAAGCTATCAATATCTGTGGACCTGATGTTCCCCTTAAAGAGATAGGAAACATTATAGAGTAATTTGAGCTGTCAAATATTTAAAATTAATTCAATTATTAATGTACTGAACCTATAGAAACACTGCTAGTCAATATCATTTTAGCGTATCTGAAGAGTTAACTGGTCACGGTATTGGAAGGATGTTTCATGAAATCCCACTTATCCTCCACCATGCGAATGATGAGCCAGGTACTATGATGGAAGGAATGAGTTTCACTATTGAGCCAATCCTCTGCCAAGGTACCAGTCTTGGGATGAAATGGGATGATAATTGGACTATCGTCACTAAAGATGGTGGTAGATCTGCTCAATTTGAGCATACTGTCATAGTTACTTCTGATGGTGTTGAGATCTTGACAAAATAATTACTCAAGTTCACTAATAAAGTAAAAGATTATCTTGATTTTGCTTATGACCTGAGCACTTTGATATCTTTTAAAAATTGCAAATTTTAACTTGACATACAATATATATATATATATATCAATATTACAGAGGAATTTAAATTTTAAAAATTGATAATAATAGTGAGTTAGTGAATCAAGGATAGATTAATATATTGATCAAAATATTATGAAATATTTTCTCCTCTGTTCTATATTTATATATCGGATTCAATGTAAAAGCGCAAAATCAATATTTTTCCTGATAATTTTCAAATTCTCCAGTAAACTACGCAAATCGGAGGTATAATTAATATATTTTTAAATATATCTATATCTTGAATTTTCTTCCTACACTTGTATGCTTTTTATGAATCATAAAATATATTAAAATATATCATTTAACATTATAATGAACCTAATTCAAATCTCAAATATATTGCAAGAATAATAAGTAAAACAATAAAATGATATTCTTATTTAATTTATAGATACCATTATTATAAACAAATATTTTAAATCTCCAATATTAATTCAATATAACCTATTATAAAAAAAATACTGATTCTATCTTCATTATTCGAAATAGTGTGAAATTTTTTCTTGAAACCTAATCATTCATAAGGTATAAATTTTTGATATTATATATTTAATAACTCAATATAATAGTTGTTGCAATGAATTTTCATTAAAATGCAATATTTATTAATATATCGTTATAAAGCTTGTAATTGAACGAAATAAGAAATCTCTATACATCTTTGTGTTTTGAAATAATATTTTAAAGAAATTCACTTAAAATAATTAATATATTATTTTTAAGTTTCAGTAAAATCTAAATTCATATAATTTTAATAAAAGAGTATGGATTGAGACAATTTGAATAAATAGTCATGAGAATTGTCGACATCACTCTTTATATTTATTATAACTTTGATTTATTCGCTCAATTACATAAAATTACACTGATTCCCCTTTTATTAATTCTATCTATTAAATAATTTTGACTTCATTTAAAATATACATTTTAATTTTAATTATAATTCAAAATTATTCACACTTTAAATTCAAACTTAAATATCATAAATACGCAAAATGGAAAATGGAATTCATAAGCCTACTTTAAATCTTAAACCACAGTCGCAGACTGGTAGTCCTATCACAGAACCTCAAAGAACAGCTCCTAATTTGCCAGCTTCTTTAAAATTCGTCTCTATTATGAAGTCAAGATTAGCTAATAATAGAGAAAATAAAGAAAAAGAAATGGAGAAAGAGAGAGATGTGATCCACGTTTTACCAGAATGGTCAGGGATGTGTGATGTAATTAACTCAATATTTCAACTATATTTATTTATATTTATTAAATTTAATAATTTAGCTCAATCATTTAGGGTTTCCAGGGACCATCCAATGTGTTGCATTCGATCCTGTACAAAGCTTATTAGCCTTAGGTAATTTCTAATCACATTATTAAATATCAATAAAACATAAATACTCATTTTGCTCAAGGTACTTCATCTGGTCAATTAATTATTCTTGGTCAACAGGGACTTACTGTACGTTTTCAAATATTTCAACATGCCCATTTTCAAAAAATTCTATTCTTATCTCACCTTCCATTAATTATCACATTGAACAGTGTGAACACAATCCATATGGTTGACCTGGCCAATTTGACTTGCAATCAAATTTACCGCTCCCCGCAAACGATTAATACAATATCCAGTTATCCACACTCGAAGTGGATATTCTTAGGATTTGAAGATGGTCGAATCGTATTACTTGACATTATTTATGGTTGGGTTTCCAATTTCTTGTTACCTCCAATCCACTGTCCAGTGATCAAAGTGCTACCACATCCCACCAATTTTCATCATGTTTTAGTTGGATATATTGATGGTAGCGTAGTTTTATATGATTTAAAACAGTCTAGACCCCTAAAAAAATTTGATTTTAACCAAAATCCAAATATTGAAACTAAACTTCATTTATCTGCACTAAGTTGGAATCCCAATGCCGAAGAATTTGTCTGTGGGTTTGACAATGGTTGGCTAGTTTTTTGGAAATGTGATTCAGATGAACCTATTGCCATTCGCACTATTAATGATTCCATTCTGGATATTGGCCTTGAAATGGCTTTACCAGATTCTTATGAAAGAATTTTTGATATAAAATGGTGTAATTATTCAAATGATTCTAGCATCACCACTTTATTAGTGGCAGGAGGAGATGTTATTGATGGTGATCAGAGTGTACGACGATTAGATTTTAAACTTAGTGACTATACCAATGTGCAAGATGAGCTATTATTCAATATTCCTAGCACACCAATCGAGATCACAGTTTTCCCTAAGGATACTCCCTGGTATGGTGGTTGCAAAGACCCTCAAGTCGTCACTATTCTTTGCAATCAAGGTGAACTGAAGGGATTCTCTATAGATGCTGCTGAATTGGAACTCCCATATATTTTGGAGACAAGATCTGTTAATGCACAACCTTTCCATTATGTATTTGACTGTCCCCCACCCATCTTTGAAACATTGACAGATTTTGAAAGACTTAAAGTCCAACCACGTCTAGAGCTCAATGGTGGCATTGTCCAACCTCCAGCCACATTCACCAACATGGAAATTTTGGTAGCATTAGATCCCAAAACATCTATCCTTCGATTCTACGACTCTTCACGCTACCATCGCATTAGCAATTTGCATTACCTTAAACTTAATCCAAACCAATTTCCCAGCTTTAGGAACTTTGGAGAATTGAAGCTTATGGGAATGGATGTTGAAACTGGATACATATGGCTTGGGATGGAAAATGGCGCTCTTTTGATCTATGAATTCTGTGCACATGTCAAATGTAAAAGACATTCACCTCATCCAAGTCGCTATGAAATCGAGCATGATCATGTTGAAATTTCAAATAATCAGCCTAGTCAAACTTCTACTCCTCCTGAAAATCAATTCCTTTCTGTTAATGGTGGTCCTGTCAAACTAACAAGATCTCAGTCAATTAGCTCTATTCGCAGTCAAACACAGATTCAATCCAATTTCCAATCAGTTGTTGTTGACTTAAATAACAATAATAGATTTAGACTTGATTGGTACAAGGAAAAAATACAAGACGATGTCAAGCCTTATCCATACTGCTCGATTCTAGGTCTTGAAGACACTCCGAATTTACTCAAAGTTCACCATTCTATATTAATTGCAGGTGACCAATGTGGCAATTTGGTCATTTTTAATCTGAAAACTAGACATTTCCTCTATCCTTATACCCCACTCACATCTACTGATGAACCTAAGCCCAATATTGAAAAAAATCTCAATCTCAATCACTTTAATCAATCTAACGACTATGTAACTAGTTGTTATGTTCCTCAACAAGAACCCCTTAAATATATCCTAATTGGTACCAAGAACGGCCATTTATTCCGCTATAACTTTGACTTGACTATCACTGGATTAGAATTAACAAAAGGTAACTAATTTTATTAATTATTTATAAATATTAAATAACTTTGATTTTTAGTTGAATGTGTTTATTCAACAAAGTCATCTGAATCAATCACTTTTGTGGATATCTTCCCTTATCAAATGTCTCCTGATGAAATATCAGCTACTTCAAAAACCCCTAGCACCCCAGGTGCCTTAATGGATAAGCTAATTACACTTACAAGATCTAACACCTCAGATTCAGGATCAAATGGGATGTCTAGTTTGTCTCCGACTGAAAAATTAAAGCAGATGGACAAGTCATGGACTAGTTTAGTCAAACAAATGAGCAACAAAAAACTTAAAAAGAAAAAATCAAAAGAATGTGATCTCAATGATGATTTTGTATCTAAGCCAATGGCTAAATTAAGCTTAGATAGTGTTCCAGAGTCTGGAGAAACTGACGATTTCGATCCGACTACGCCTACTTCAGAGAAAAATTCTAGAAATTCACCAGAGAGCGAACCAACAACACCAATTGAGCGGAATGATCAAAAGGTTGAATCATCTGCTAAGAGTGAGAATTCAGATACCAATTTAAATCCTATAACCAATTCTACTCCGTTCGAAACTCCAAGACGTTTATCTCTCGCATCTCAGACTGATCCCACTATCAAGGAATTGCTGATAATAGGATCTGAAGCATCACTTAATGTAGTTAGATTTGATAACTTTGTGTCTATGGCCAATGGTGGCATCAATATGAGCTCAGAATTTGGCAAACTTATTAAATGTAAACTTATATATCAAGACGAACAACCTATCCTCATTTGCGTGAGCGATTCGGGTATTGTTTATCTATATCAATTACCTGATCTATTGGTTGTACTCAGAAGTAAAATTACTGACTGGAATCCAACTTTGTAATAGTTTACTCAGATTTTCTATTTTCAATCTATTAACTTTATTTTGTTTAGGTCTCACAGTCTTGAAATATCCAATCAGGGTAAGATTTTCTATAGGGGAAATCCAAGTGAGGCTAAAGTCAATGCGTTATTCTTCAACGAAGAGACAGAAGCTCTTTCAAGGAATCTTCTTGGTCAACTCTATAACCCTCGTAGGATATGTCCAGATCTTCCAACTACTAACAAAGGTTGGTGGAGTAGTTTTAATGAAATTCGTCAAGACACTATTTTTAGTTTGTGTAAGTAAATATATATTATATTAAGTTGAAGTTGACTAATTTATGGATTTTAGTTGATCGAGACCGTCCTAATAACCTTCGTCCTATTGATAGATCTCAAAACTCCAACTCACTGAATTCACTGGCAGCTAACGGACTCCGCGTTCACTCACCCCAACCCTCTATCCATTCACCTACTAGCCCAGCTGGCAATGCTCCTAAATCGGGTCTAGGTCAAGTACTTTCCCAGAACACAGATAAATTAAAAGAAAGATACGAAGAGTTAGAAAGGTTGGACGACAAAACAAAACAGACTGCTGACGCGGCTCAAGGATTCCTCGAAGCTGTCAAAGAATATACTGAGAAACAAAATAATAAGAAATGGTATCAATGGTAAATGATCACTTAAACGCTAACTTATAAAATTATGCTATTAGCTATTAAAATATTTATATAATAAACTTATGTTTATCCCAATTTTTCTGATTTTCTCAATCATCATATTTTAAATTATATATTTCTCAAGTAACAATCAATTGCGATTGATATTTATGATACACTAATCATCATCAAATGTTTGTTCAATTAAATTTTTATTTGTTGACCAAATATAAAATAGTTCTATTAAAAATTTGACTCATATTATATTATTTCCATTTCAAAATCTTTTTGATACTTATAGCAATTCAAGAGTAGTTCTCGATATTTGATGAATACCATTTGTAAAATATTATAAATACAATTAAAATGATTTTTGAATTTCGTTAAATCCCATAAATTAAGATGATTAAAAGCTAATTTTGAATAACATAAATTCAGGGAATAAATTAATGATCTGATAAAATTATATTAGTAATCAATCATATATTATTTACAGAAAAATTATATTTTGATTGATCAAGCTACTGAATAAAGTTTTTATATATTACATAGATTATTTATTTCACTTGAATTTTAATTAACGATATGGATTCATATGATAACCTTGATGACCCTGAATTTATTCATCCAGCTTTAAGAGGCCGTTTAAATTCAAATTTAACGAGTGAGCTACCTTCAGGGCCATCCGCCAAAGTTATTCGCGTTAATCAATCCAACAACTCTCCATTTGGTGATGAAGAACCTATGCCTGCATTAGAATCCATACCATCCAATGCAAACGAAACAGAAAATAATGCTATTAGACCATCTGATAATTTGGAAAAAGATAAAATTGATTTAGATGTTAAACTCCCTGCATTTGATTCAAACTTTCATAGTAACCGACCTCCCTCAAAACCTAAAAAGCTATCACTTTTTGCTCAGAAAAGATTACAAAAACAGAAAGAATCTGCCAGTAACATTAATACATCTCAAAATAGTACAAGCTTGGAAGTTAAACCCATAATTGGTGAAGTTATTGATCATTTACCATCTTCAACAGAAGTCGAAAATCCTATTATTGTCCAACCAAGAGGATTCCCACAGGTTAGCAAAGATTTCATATCTCCCAGTAGCCCTGAAAAATTCAATTTCAGAACTGGTCCCAGTCAAACAATGCAACATAGCAATGATATCGATGTTCTCATGAAGCAGAATATTAGTCAGGAAAATGACCAGAAATTGGCCTCGATGACCCCTGAAGACATCCAACAACAACTCAATGTGCTATTATCAGGTGTAAGACCCGAAACTCTCAAAGTTTTAGAAAGAATGCGAGGTAAAAGTGATACAAGTAAACCAAACGAAAAATCTCAAAACACTACTCAAAAGGTAACTATATTATTTTCCCTTCCAAGATGATTTTATTTATAATGCTTAAGGAAACTGAAAATTACAAAAGAGTCACATTTAACATTCCAAACTACCCAATTAAACGCGAGCACCAAGATGCTGACTATCTTAAATATTTTCAAGGAGTTCCTATTGAACATGATAAACTCGAATGGATGAAAAATTTGCAAAATGATAACAAATCTGAACTAGATGTTGTTCAAGATACTCGTTTTAATCTTCAAGGAGTACCCATTGTTGATTCGAAACTCACGGATGATTCTTATTTAAGTGGTCTTCATCATCATGGTGAACAATCTCATTTACCAGGCTATACCATCAAAGAGCTATTAACACTGTCAAGATCCACTAATTTATCTCAAAGCTGTCTTGCCCTTGATATTTTAAGCAAAATTGTTTACAACTGTCAAAAAGGAAATTATAAAACATGGGAACAGACTCGGTCATTAATATTGAATAATGGTGTATGTTTATTCATGAGAGGAACCTTGGGAATGGGTAATCGTAGTTCGACAACGTTTGCCATCAAAGGAATTGCAGAATCTATTGTTAATCTTGATTTGATGCAACTTGAAAACCAGCTCTTCCAGTATGGCAACACTAAATTTTTATTCACTTCTCAGTTTGGCGCCGGCGGGTATTCTGACATTCAAAATCAAATTAATGCTATCAAAAATGATCCAGAATCTGATATCAATGAATTAGGACAATTAGATACAACTGCCTTTTTATTAAGTATTGATATTTTAGGTAGTATTTGTCACATGTTAAAGGAGTTTGCTTTGCCTAAAAATAGTCTCGACCACATTCTTCTAATTCTCAACAGCATCAGCGTTCACTCTAAATCTGCAGCCAAGGAAATCTGGGACACTAAGGGTTTAATGAGTACGATCAAGAAGCGATTCCTCACCAATCCATCTATCCTTTTCAAACCGGTTAAAGAGGATGAGGAACTTGATGATTTTGATATGGTTGATCCCTATAATTATGAATTACCTCCAAACTTTTTGGCCTTCCGACTTATCAAATTATTGGCACTTGTTGATGATGATATTGCTCAAGAAATCTTTTCAAATGAATTCATTCCCTCTTTGTCCCCTCCTCCATCTTCTAATGACGATCGTTTAGAATCATATTTCACAGTTGTGAATGAAATCATTGGTTTATGGAAAGTATTCGTTGGTAATAATCAAGTTCAACTTTGGTCACAATTCAGAAGCGTAGGTTTACCTAATGTCAGACGATTCTTTGGATTGGATCGAAATGAAATAATTCATAAATTAACCTGCAGAAATGCCACGAAAATGAGCAATCTTGCCAATACTGTAAGCAATATGTTCAACTTGCTCAATCTTATTATCAATCACTCCAACCAAGAATGGGAAGATGTTATCAAGAGTAATTCTAGCATTTCCGATTTCTTTGATCTTGGATTGCATTTGTATCTTGAAATTATGAAGAAACCAGATAATGAACATGGATTATTACTCTCCAATGTGCTTCAATTTTTAAATAGCTACACCCAAACGTTCTCTGTTCAAAGCCATATTAATTATGGGTTATTGACAGAGTTTTTAACCAGTAATTTGGCCAAAATTCAATCTCAGCTCACTTTACTTTCTGCTCAAGTGAATGAATATAATACCATTACCAAATTGAATGGATGGACCAATTTGAAATCAAGACAGCTAGGACCTTATATTTTACCACCAAACATGAGCGAAATACTCGAATTGACGAGCAATTTATTCCTTAATGAATTGTCAATTTTCACTCAATTGATTAGCATATTATCAAGAACATCTGTGTCAAGCTTTAACGATAATCTTATCAATATCATCAATACTATTGTTCTGAAACTGATCAACTTACCATATTCCTATTTCAAATGTCTAAGCAATCATATTAGTCCACTGTTTGATTTCTTATCTTCTTGGATTTTCCTTTTCTTTGATAGAGTAAATCCTAAATTAACTTCTAATCAGCTTTCAACTGCTTATCTTGCATTTGTTAAATCTCTCAATATTCCAGCTGCTGAATGGATGAAGAACTTAGGAAAACACTCTAAAATACTATTCAACAAAGCAATTGTGGAAAAGATTTTAGATTTTGGAGATAAAGATCATTTGGAAGAATTGACTGGAGTTCTTACTGCATTATATTCTAATATTGAGCTTCAACCATCTCATTACAATTGGGTATTTACTCCAATGCTAACTCTTTGGAACCTTAATCCCAGTAATCACAACCAGTTAGACAATTTTGAAGATTTATTCAACAATGAAGATATCATTAAATCGATGGGAATGATCTTCAGCTATTATCTTCAAATCAAAGCCCTAGATCACAAATTAGGCACCAATTTGATCAGTTCACATCTCGATTATATCTCCATGATGCAATACGTCGCACTCTTAAAATTATCTCCAGATTTCAATATTTTGAACCCATTATTCTTGGAACCTATTCAACAAATCCTCAATTTCCCTCTAGCTAATCCCATACCTTACAGCGAACAGGATTTTAAGTTGAAACCTTCAGAGATTTATCGTGGCTTCATCGACATTTACAAAGAATTAAGTTACAAGAACGAAATATTAGCTCATCTCCTCATCATTCCACTTCACCCCAAACTTCAATTCGATCGTATTATCGAACTGTTCTGGTCTCAAGTCAACGAAGAAGTCGAATTTTTCCCATGGCACATGACCTTTGCACCCCGTCTCTTGGACCAATGGGATGATTACTGCCAAATTGACCCGAGCATGGAGAATTCCATTGTTAAAAATGCCAAATTGAAATTAGTACACAAATTTGATAATTTGAATGAGAACTGGGTTAAGTTTGCTAAATTTTAAAGTATTATTTGATTCATATAATTTATTTGCATTATCAAAATATTTGCCTATATTTACTATTTAAATACATTCTCTATTTAATTTACAATCATATATAAGCTCATTATTAAACTATTTGTATACCCATATATAATATAAAAATATTAACAACAGAATTATATTATTAATATAAATGTGTATTAGCTGGTTATTAAGTATATTCTGCTTGCTAATAATAAGAATTTGAGTACAAGATCTTTAAATTCATCGATTTGATATCAAACTTAAGAATAATGTATGATCACATAAAATTACTATAAGTATTAATATCATTTACATTTTTCGATAATGTTTATTTCATTTAAAATTTATCAATTTATTAATATGACAAAGTTAGAAAATTTGATACCTAATTTTTTAATAATTGAATATTTTTATAGTATCCAAGGCGATAAATAAATTGAAAAATATAATATTTGTGATTGTTTAAACAAAATTTGATATATATATTGGTGTTTTGTTAAGAGGTGATTATGTATATCACTCTAGTCATATTCTTTGAACAAAAACTATTAAATTGACCAATCTGTTATAAAATTTATCCAATATTATTTTCTATTTAAAAAATTATTTAAATTTAAAATAGTTAAAATAATTTTATGAAAATGCAAAGTCCATACTATTTACCTCATCCTCTATTTACACACATATTGCTGAGTATTAAAACTAATATTTGTGCTACTTATCCAATCCTGTTGATTGAAGCGGATTTGATATAACTGAATATGACACAATACTTTGAAAAAATTTTATTAATAAAGAGTATTACAAAAAATAGGTGAATTGCATAAGTCCCATAACATCAATAGCTATTGTTATGGTATTAAATGATGTTCAATTTTTGTTACAAATGCAACAAGCAGTTTATCACTTATAATCATAATCAAAATGTCTCACGATCGTTATCAAAGTCCTTTAACATCCAGATATGCCTCTAAGGAGATGGCTTACAACTTCAGTGACAATAAAAAATTTGGTACTTGGAGACAGCTTTGGATTAATTTGGCTAAGGCTGAAATGGAACTCGGCTTGACTGATATTACTCAAGAAATGATTGATGAAATGGAACAAAACAAGGTACCTTATCTAATCATATAATATTTAATAATTTATTAACAGATTTTCAGACTAACATTGATTACGAACTTGCTGCTGAAGAAGAAAAGCGTCGTCGTCATGATGTTATGGCTCACGTCCACACCTACGGTGTTGCCTGTCCCAAGGCCGCTGGTATCATCCACTTGGGTGCCACTTCCTGTTTCGTCACCGATAATGCTGATCTCATTATCTTGAGAGACGGTCTCGATTTATTAATTAAAAAATTGGTTGTCGTTATCAAGAACTTGGCTGACTTCGCCAAAGACTACAAAGATATGCCCACTTTAGGTTTTACTCACTATCAACCCGCTCAATTGACCACTGTTGGTAAGCGTGCTACCCTCTGGCTTCAAGAATTACTCTGGGACTTACGTAACTTCACTCGTGCTCGTGACGATCTCTTATTCCGTGGTCCTAAGGGTACTACTGGTACTCAAGGTTCTTTCCTTGCTTTGTTCAATGGTGACCACGATAAAGTTGAAGCCCTCGATCAACGTGTCGCTGAACTTAGCGGATTCTCCAAGTCCTATGCCGTCACTGGTCAAACCTACTCTCGTAAAGTTGATATTGACGTCATTGCTGCCCTTGCTTCTTTCGGTGCCACTGCCCACAAGATTGCCACTGATCTCCGCCTTTTGGCTAACTTGAAGGAGATTGAAGAACCCTTTGAAAAGGATCAAATTGGTTCCTCTGCCATGGCCTACAAGCGTAACCCCATGAGATGTGAACGTATCTGTTCCTTAGCTCGTCACTTGCACGCTCTCGTCAACAATACTTATGCTACCGCTAGTGTCCAATGGTTCGAAAGAACCCTTGATGACAGTGCTAACCGTCGTATCACCAACCCTGAAGCTTTCTTGACCACCGACATTGTTTTAACCTTATTACAAAACGTCATCTCTGGTCTAGTAGTCTATCCCCAAATCATTGCCAGCCGCATTGCCCAAGAATTACCCTTCATGGCCACTGAAAATATCATTATGGCTATGGTCAAGGCTGGAGGCGATCGTCAAGAATGCCACGAAGAGATCCGTGTCCTCTCTCACCAAGCCGCCAAGGTTGTCAAGACTGAAGGCAAGCCTAATGACTTGATCGAGCGTATCCAAAACACCCCCTACTTTGCCCCCATCCACGCCCAATTGCCCCAACTCTTGGACCCCACCACTTTTATTGGCAGAGCTCCCCAACAAGTTGAACGCTTCTTGGAGAATGAAGTCAAGCCTGCTCTTGCACCCTTCCAAAACACTGAAGGCTTAGTTTTCGACTCTCTCAATGTCTAATTATTACGAATCTATAGATATTCAATATAGAAACTTTATTCTTTATAAAATTATACAATATTTAACAAATAACTATCAAATAAATATTTATTAAAAATATAACCATCCTCATGATTATTATGATTTTTTTACAATTGATTAACAGTCATAAAATTAGATAAGAAAATTCAAATTCTGATATTTTTTCTAGAGTGGGTATGATATAATTGCCAGTTTTCGGAACATACTAACAACAATATAATTTCAAATTTATTAATTTGTATTTATTACAATAGTAAGATGAGTATTAATTCAGATCCTTTATAATGAGTTAAAAGATATTTAAATTATCAATTATAAATACAGCTTATTTCTATTTTGATATTATCTTAAAATCAATGATAGTCTGATTACTTTGTTTTATCTCTATATAACTATCAAATCATTCTTAATTATTTGTAAATATTTCAAATGTTGATTATCTAGATTCAGTATTGAAAATTTAAAAAATATTTAAACTGATTAAAAAATTTCAGATCAAATGAAAAGAATATATTTAATTCTTTGTAATAAAAAATTGTATATTTTATAAATGTATTTGTTCATGGCTTTAATATATTTAGAATCTTTTAAATTATTATGATTGCTTTTGTTAATCAATTTATCATAATAGAATTAAAATGAATCTAATTGATGTAAATCAATTTGTCAGTTATTCAGCAATTGGCATTGTTTCAAAATTGAAAAAAATCATAATTGCTATTATTATTAAGTTATTTTGTATTTGTTTGCGAATATAATGAGTCTCAAACTGAATTGCTCCATATATCAATGATCTCAAATGGCGTCGATCGGTTTATAGTTATGATGTAGAAATTGACGAAGGATATTAAGTGCATTTCTTGACTTCTATTACCAAAATTATAATGGGTCATTGTTTGTGGGTATTGCTTTCCAAGACTTTTTGGCTAATGTTCATCAAATCACTAAGTCCTAACATTTTTAAATTCAATAATTTATTTCAATAATGTTAGTGATATCTATATTGATTTCAATTAAAGCTTGTTGTTCAACAATTTTTATCGATTGATCATTATACATCATCAATTTTATAGTATCCAAAAATCCTCAGTTATTTTTTAATTTTATTAAATAGAATGTGATGTCAAACAATATGCCAACAATTCTATGAATCTAAACTCTAAATATATTTCCATTCCATCGGATGTAATTAATAACAATTTCTTTATACTATGATTAGGCATTTATACTATTATTAATAGAGTTTTTAAAAGATTAAATGTTTAAAAATTAAAATCAAACAAATGGTCATTACATATATCAATTTTGATTCTATTATATATTATATTTTAAATAATGTTTAGACATTGAATAAATCAAAGTATATATCCTAAATACCTTTTCAAATTAATATATATATATATATATTATTAGAATAGTTAGTAATTGATTAACATTATTGAAGATTTATTCTTTCATTGTAAATTAATGAAAAACATACAGATCAATTGTTTGCTTGAGATATTATCAATCAAGAGTTTTTAGGTTAAAGTTTATATAAAACGATAAAGTTGCAATTAGATCATTTGAACTTTGTTTATATATGAAAATTTATTTTTAACGATAAATATTACATAATAATGATATAATTGGATTTATACATTATTAAAATTATTAAAATCTAAAATTTAATAAAATAAATAATTGAAAAATCCCATGAAGTTTAAGGAATTAAATAAATTACATAATACAAGGTATTAAGTTGACTAAAAACAAGTACATTATTAATAATCCATATATTCAATAGGTGATAAATACAGTAATTCCATAAAAACTGTCTATCTCATGATATATCAGCTAATATAACACCAAGTCAAGTCAAACGCTTGATTCAACTTGAGAAGGGTAATTTAATCAAGCTGACATTGTTGAGAGATATTTTGGAAAGTATCGGTACTCTGTAAATCCATCATTCTAATTAAATATGAAAGTTTAAAAAAGTATAGAAATCCAAGTCAGTAATTGTGTATGTGATAAAGACCAAAACTGAAGCTAAGTTGGTAATCTTAATTCATTATGACCATTCAAATATCAATGCAATATTTATGAAAGTATATGGAATAATCATAATTTTCAAACTTAAATTTACCATTGATTGTCAATCATAGAAAATAAAGCACTTGCTATTCAATAATAATCAATTTAT
>JNEM01016266.1:0-10685 GCA_000697335.1 Conidiobolus incongruus B7586
TTTTACATTATAATAGATATCATTTATTTTTTTAAAAAAACACCCCTAAAAAAATCATATTATAAAATTAAACAAGAGTTTAAATATCATTATTAAAGTTAAATTAAAACTAATTAAAGTAAAGTAATTTAATTTAATAAAATAAAAATATATTTTATTACTTTAGAATTGAAGAAATAGGAAATTTTTTAATTTCTGATTTTTCAAACATATTATTAATGTTAAATAAAAAAATATATAAAAAACAAATAGAAAAATAAATAGTTTTGAATTATATATATATATATATATATAATAATTTTTTTGATTAATAAATTTATTTTTTTAAATTAGTTGTTTAATTTAATCATGCTTAAACTAAATAATAACCATCAAAAGTTTTTTATTTTAATATTAGTAAAACTTAACCACAAACCCTTTAAAACCATTTAAAATTTACAAGCAGTTTTTAGTAATAAAGTATTATCTAAATCAACAATTTATTATTAGGTAAATTACTTTAAAGCTAAGAGAGAAATTACCCAAAACCTATTAAAATCTAAAAGACTAATTTTAACTGTTACTCTTCTAATTGTTAATAAAATGAAAAATTATATTGAAAAGCACCTTTTTATTTTAGCTAAAGAACTATCAAGATACTTTAATATTAGTTACATAAGTATTTTATATATATTAAAGTTTAAATTAAAATTAATTAATAAAAATATAAAATAGGTACTTTATAATTTAACTTAAGATTAAAAAAAAGATAGAGTAGCTATTGTTAAACAAAACTTACTAAGGTATAGCTAGAAACCAAGGTTTTTACAGCAAATTATTATAATTAATGAATTTTATATTCTTTTGTATAATCCTTTGCTAAAACATAAATCAAGGTGTTAGATTAAGTTAAATCAACCTTTTACACAAATTTCTTTAAATAAACACTTTATTAATAAATGAATGTTAATTGTTATAATAGATTATAATAGCATATGTTATTTTTATTTAGTTCTTCAAAGAAAATCAATTAATAGTAAACTTTATATTTTCTTTCAAATAAAATTATTTCTAATTAGTATTCTCAATATAATTTGAGAAAACCTATTATTTTGCATAATAATTACAAATTATATAAATTTAAAGTTATAAAAAACTTTCTAATTAAAAATAATTGGAAAAAACTACCATATCCAGTATATTTTTTAGATTATAACCTATGTGATTATAATTGCTTTAAGTAATTAAAAAACTAGCTTACAAGAAAAAAAATTTCTACAGAAAAATTTAATTGGTTTGTAAAATATTAAATTATAACCTTTAATAAAAAAATTGTTTTTTAGGTGTTAAATCTTTGCTAAAAGTATAGTAAAAAGTTATTAGAAATAAAAGCAATTATTAATTTTATATTATATATTTATTTTTACTTTTTAAATACTAAAATCTTTATTTTTTTTCAATCACAAAAAATTCACATTA
This sequence comes from Conidiobolus incongruus B7586, assembly GCA_000697335.1. NCBI lineage: Eukaryota > Fungi > Entomophthoromycota > Entomophthoromycetes > Entomophthorales > Conidiobolaceae > Conidiobolus > Conidiobolus incongruus. The sequence continues at coordinate 1,459 of JNEM01016266.1, forward strand.
TTTAAATTATAAAATAATTATAAATTTAATAAAGAAACTAGATATTTAATAAAAACAAAAAATTATTTTATAAATATTATATTGTTTTAACTTAAAAGTATAATGATAGGTTAATTATAATTTAAGAATATATATTGTTTTCTAGTATAAAATATCTCTATAAAGTTAATAAAGGAATTAATATTATAATTTTTTAAAATATTTTTAATAATAAATTAAAAAAACTATTGAATATTATAAGTTAAATAAATCAGATAATATTTTTTTAATAAGTTAATGCTTTTTATTATATTTTTTTTCTATTATTAAATGGTTTAAAAATAATAAAATAATAGTTATAAAGTAATTTCTTTAATTTTTCAATTTTAATCTAATTAAACATCTTTAAGATTAATTAAAAAAAGTACTTAAAGCTTTCCCACCAACAAAAAATTTAAATAAACTTTAAGAATATATTTAAGAAGATTAAAACAAAATTAATCTCTTTTATTATAAATGTTAATTAACTTTATAACCAATAAACTTAAAGAAGTTAAAAAAGCAAGAAGTAAATATAATAAGTTTTAATTTTCTTTCTATAGTTAAAATACATAAATATATGACTTATTCTAGGTAAAGTTTAAATTTTAATATATCAAATAAAAGTTAATATAATTTGATCAAATATATTTAATAATAAATAAATAATAAAGATTATTATCTATTTGAATTTAAATTGATTTAATTAAAAATTAATAGAGTTACTAATAAAAATATAAATGATCATGATTTTATAACTCACATTTGTAGGCCAGTGTATATTATTAAAATTAAAAAACCCAATAGAATATAATATATGAAATAATATTTATTAATTATTGAAAATTTCAATTAATAATAGCCATAGATTTATTGATACAAAAAAATTCATATTAATATTTTTGATAATTAATATTAAAATCAACCATTTAAATTATCATCAATATATCTTATCTTTTCAAAATTCAACTAAGATATGTATTAATTTTCAAAGTGTCCCAATATATATCATATTTATAATATCACCTTAATAAGATAATATTTATAATTTATGTAGTTATGAGTGAATGATGTTATTGCAAGTTAAATTAAGACTATTTAGGGATTTTTATTTTATCTCAATCGTTTTAAGATCTTTGAGATTTATTGAAGATTTGAATAATAGCCAAGTTTATAATAGTTATATAAATAACTTAAAGATTTTGAAATCATATATAAAAGATATCACAGGTGATTTACACAGTGAATAAAACTAATATGTTAAATAATATATTACATAAAATTTTCAATTTCATTTTTCGATTTAAAATTATAATTCAATAAATATTTCAAATAAATTCAATATTAGGGTGATAAATATGAATGTTTGATTTCTGACATTAGTTTAATATTCATAATATAATAAAATAATTAATGCCCAATATTATTGATTATTGAAATGGAATTGTAAGTATATTAGTTAGATTTGTAAATATTTTTATTATATGATTTATCATTAAATATAATATAAAAACAGGTATTTGTTTATTCCTCTAAAATCGTGATCATAACATAATTAAAATTGGGGTAAGTATGCTAGTATATTATATATCACTATTGTTGAATCACCTAATCTTACACTCTTCAGTTTACTTAATCCTTAGGAAATTCCAGATTTTGCTAAGTGAGCTAATTCATAAAAATTTAATTTTTTACAAACATTACAATTATTTAATATAGGATGAATCAATATTACACCAATCATTTTTGTCAGAAAAATACTAAATCCTCTAAATATATAATAAAAATTTGAAAAAATTGAGGTAAATGGTTCGCTGAAAACTAGAAGCAAATATGGCATGCTGATATCTTGAATAACAAGAAAATCTTCATAATACTTCAAAATATTTAAAAGTTTGTGAATTAGATTGATTCAGTTATGGAAAAATTGAAAAAACGGATAAAACTTAGAAAGTTAACATTTCCTTAAAATGCCTTGATTATAAAGCCAGAGTTCAACCTGAGCCCATTTAGATTGATTTAGGAATTTCTCTGAATTTTTTTCTATCCTTATCTTTGGAATTTGCTATTGGTGTAATTGTTCTGGGAAATTTTGTCGTCGTAAAACCTTCACAGTTAGCCTTTAATATCAGTACTGTGATTGAGGACTGTTTTAGTCTTTACATTGACCAAGGCAGCTTCCCAGTATATAGCAGAGAACCAAAAGGCACCACTGAGCTTCCAAATTAGGGATTGGATTACATTTACAACACTGGATATGATACTGTTGGAAGTCTTGTCATGAGAGCTGCTGTGGAGCATTTAACTGCAGATAATTTGTAATTTGGAGGTAAAAATCCAGCAATTGTGCATTTAGATAAGATTAATTTAAAAACTAGTAAATTTTCTCGATTAATATAATTTTTGTATGTAGAGCATGAGTTGGTGTTAGGATTGAATATGTTATATGTCTGTGTTACCATTTAGATCTTTTGTATAACTCTCTCAGGAAAGTCATTCATGGGATTTATGACCCTTTTTCTCTCGAATCTCCTAATTTACAAAAAATCATCAATGATGATTATTGTTGCATTTCAAAATTAACCCTCCATCTCGATCCGATAGTTAAACGAATACTATTTCTAATTTAGGCTGGCTTTGTCAGTCCATAATAAAAAATTCTCTCTGTTCTCTTTGTTAGATATTGACCAAATCCTATATATTTCACTTAATCAACTATTTAATTAAGCGTTAAGACATGCAGTCCCAATACATCAAAGCGTAGAATTAATAAATAATTTACTAGGTCGTTTTACAAGTACTTTTCTAACAACCATCATTATTTACAAAACTTATAATAAAACACATCAATTATGTTAAAACATTGTTAAACTCATTATCCGATGCAGATAATAAGGGTGATGAAATTGCTTTTAGTAGTTGTTACAGCTTATCTGATTGCAAGAATGAACCAACTTTTATTATCAACCCAGATCCTGAGAATGTAAAAGTAGCGAAAGAAAAAATAGTTTGCCTATCTTGGCAATCATTGCAATGGATAGCTATATGGTATGTTTCAACTTTATTAAAGATCGTGATAAGCCTTGCACAAACTATTTATACTCTAACAAAATGAAATTAATTCACAAATGACAAAATTAGTTTAGGAGGCCAAGTTATCAAAAATTCTATCATTTATGTAGGCCATGCCAACCTTCAATTTGGTGTTATTGGCAGTAACAGAATAGGAGCATACAATGATAGGACTCCTTTCGATACTTTCTCTCATCATAGAGTCATCTTCGAAAAAGATTGGCTCACATTCATAGGAAACTGATGCTTCCTTAATTGATTGATCACCTATTAGTGCAATTTAGTACCAATAAATTCTCAAACATTTGACTGTAGATTTATTCTTTTTTACCCATTGTAATTATAATATCTCTTTGACCTTTAATGGGTTTTATATTTGATATTAGATAGATTTTTAATTCTCACAAACTAAAAAATTCTCAGTATTCAAATTGGCATATTTTAATCATCTTTAGTGATTGATTTTTTAATCTAACAATAATAATAGGTTATTTCACCTTGTTTTGAATTGAAAATTGAATTTTCCTTAACCCTTTAGGGACTGTTTGACTTAATTTTGGGTCAAACAATTTAAATTTTCTGAATTAAATTAAAATTTAATATTAATCAATGATAGTTAAAAATGACAAATGTTATGAAAAATATTATAAAAAGATCTATATATATATAATTTTTAAAAAAAACATTATTTTTTATCCAACATAAATTGTTCATTTATAAATCTTATTTTAATAATGCATATATTAAACTCTAAATCATTTTATATAATAATGAAACATAATGGTACCCACATTAATAACACAATTTTGACATGCTTCAATGGGTTAAGAATAAAAATTCATATCGATTATTATATAAATTTAATTGCTTAAATTTTAGCCATAGGAATGTTATATATTTATAACATTATTGCCATTGTCACTTGTAATATGAATTATGTTTCACCAAATATAAAATCATCCAAATCTAAATATACTCCCGACCTGAAGAATCTAATAACTAGCGATTATGCTTTGAATATTAAATAATTCGTATAATTCAATCTAAATACATTAACTCCAACGTTGGAAGCCTGATTATATTAACAAATTAGATTCAATCTTATAATTTAATTTTATTAGATTCTTATAAATAATATATATTAATATAAATTGAAATTAAGACCGATTTGTCCAATAAAATTACCAATTGGTTTAATATATAAATAATTTTTTTGAATAATTAAACTTTTTAGATTCCAACAATTAATTAATCAAAGCTCATATATAAAGGAATTATTTTTACACATATTTTAATTAGAATAATGTTAATGATCATTCAACCTGGATAACATACCTCTTCATGTTACATAAAATTTTATTACAAAATTTTTATTCTTAATAAACTATGTTCTCGTCTTCATAAAGTTATTATTATTCAATCAAATAATCCAATAATCATATTTTTTAAAATAAAAATTAAATAATTCGAGATCATTGAAGTGTTATGATGAAATAATACAAAATTAAGAATTGATATTTGATAAAATTAAATTACAAGTGTTAATATTTAAACATTATATCTTTTCATTTATTTTTACATATTTTTGGCGATTATTTTATTAATAATAAGAATTTTTCTAATATAAATAAGCAAAGTATTATATATTTGGGCATTTATACTGATAGTATAAGCGCAGAGTAGATTTTAAAATTATGTTGATTATTTGGTATTTGTTATTATTACAATGATGAATTGAATCGAATGATCAAAGTTCAAATGTTAAAATAAATGATATGACGGAAAATAATAAAATTATTAGTCCATTTATTATAAATTTCTATTCTTTCACAATGCATAGCAAACTCAACACTAACCTAAGCTATGCCAGGAATTAAAAATCAATCAAACCATAATATTATTTAATTTGATATTTACGTTTACAGTAAAAAAGTTATTTTCGATACAAGTATTCAAACTAATAATACAAGATAATTAATAAATTGAAAGCAATTATCATACATGACTATTAAAAGATCACTCACTCCTTTTCTTCTATCGCATTAAGTAATTAAAATAATTATTAATTGTTCCAATCACAATAACAAAAAATTTCAAATTTCAATTAATTACATTATGAAATTTATGCTATTCAAAAATGCATGTGAAAAATAAATTATTAAGTACTTAAAAAAAATAAGAATTTTCGGATGGAATAATTTGGTGGTTTTGAAATGGTTAGTCTGAATTAATTAGATTAAATTGTATTACTACAAAAGTCAACTATTTACAATTTAGGAAATTCCTGAAAATCAATGCTTTGATTTATTGGAAATTCATTATATATAAATGCTGTAGGTCTTTTAATAAACCAAATTTTTCTTTCTTGATCGTTGATTTTATAGTATTCAACCAACAAAACTCATATTGTTTTAAATTTTTTATACTTATATTTTATAAAATATGTCCAAGTATGCTAGTGGAGTTTACAAATTTATTGACAAACCAACAGATGTTGATATTGCAAAACTTCCCAAATTCAAACCATCCGAAATACCGAATATTGCAAAGGTACACCTATTATTTATAATTCAATTATGTTTTATTGAAACAATATTATGTTTAGGACAGACAAATATTCCATGGGTCCTATTTATCAGGCAATACGAGATCTTACGAATGGAGAATGAAAAACCTCAAGAGTTTGAGGCAAATGGTAATTGAAAACCAGATACAAATATGTCACGCTGCATTCTTGGATTTCAAAGATATTGGTGCTATGCTGACAGAAATTTGCCAATTTGTCAATGAAATTGAGTCAGCTATGGAGAATTTAAAAGATTGGATGAAGCCCACAAAAGTAGCATCTCCTTGGGGATATATCGGTAATAAGGCCAGGGTTCAACCCGAGCCCCTAGGAACAGTGTTGATAATTTCACCATGGAATTTCCCATTAATGCTCAGTCTGGAACCTGTATTTGGTGCCATTTCAGCTGGAAACTGTGTGGTCTTAAAGCCTTCTGAATTAACTCCTAATCTTAGCGCTCTGTATGAAGATCTGTTCAGTCGTTACATGGATAAGGATTGCTTTCGAGTATATAACGGAGGACCAGAAATCGCCACTGAACTTCTTAAGCAGAAATGGGACCACATCTTTTATACTGGAAATGGTACTGTTGGAAGAATTGTAATGAGAGCTGCTGCTGAGTATTTAACTCCTGTTACTCTGGAGCTCGGAGGTAAAAGTCCCGCAATTGTGGATTTGGATACTATCAACGTGAATGCATTCGCGAAACGTCTTGTCTGGGGGAAAATGTTTAATAGTGGCCAAGTTTGCGTTGCGATTGATTATATCTTATGTCTCCCTCATCATGTGGAGCCAATAGTCAATGCCTTCAAGGAGATTATCTATGAATCATTTGGTCCTGATCCTCTAAAATCGCCCAATCTGCAAAAAATTGTAAACGATCGCCATGTCCAAAGATTGTTAGACTTATTGCCTGACAAAAAAAATAAGGTCGATGGTGAGATTGCTTTTGGTGGTCGCTATAGCTTAACAGAACGCAAGATTGAACCAACTATTATTATCAACCCAGATCCTGAGAATGCAAAGGTGATGAAAGATGAAATTTTTGGCCCTATTTTGCCAATCATAGCAATGGATAGTTACGAGGCATGCTTCAACTATATTAAGACTCATGATAAGCCTTTAGCCAGTTACTTATTCACTAATAACTCAAGACTTATTAAGAAATTTAATGATGATATAACTTCGGGAGGACAAGTAATCAATGACGCCATCATGCACGTAAGTCATCCCAATCTTCCATTTGGTGGAGTTGGTCCTAGTGGAATCGGCGCTTACCATGGTAAGACTTCGTTCAACATTTTCTCTCACCACAAAGCCGTACTAGAGAAAGACTGGCTCCTGACTGCTGTAGACAAAGTGAGAGTACCTCCAATCAACTGGGAACTTGTCAGCGCAGCTTCCTTCCCGAAAGTTCTCAGACCTTCAACTGTTAATTCTTTCTTTTTATTTCGCTGGTATTATAACATTATTATGAGCTTTAAATGGCTCTATGTTTTGATTAGGGTGATTACCAGTTCATCAAAAAAATCTGATCATTGCCGCTGATGTAATCAGACTTAAGCCTTTTTCAAACTTTTTACATTTCATTTAAGTATTTTTTACAATATAAGCAATAAATATCAATATTTTTTATATAATTATTATATATAAAATCTTTAAACGGAACCAATACCGTATACCAATGTCCATCTATTACTATGATATCAATATAATCAATTTACTGAATGATAATTATAAAAATTAATCAATTCTTGGGTTAAATCACAATATATTATTCATAAACAATTATTTATATTAAACTATCAATTGACAATTGATAGCTTAAACTTACAATATATTTCTATAATTCCTTGATGATAATTTTTAAACTATTTCATATATAATATCTAATTGAATGTTGATATTGTTTTAATTTTCAATTATTTTCAAATTATATAATAAATTAAATTTTCATTATAATTTTAATATTTATTTCATAAAATTAATATATTGGAAACCTCATTTCCTTAGAATTCATTGATAAATTTTGATTCATTTTATTATTAGTTTGGAAAGAAAAAAATTGAAAAATTTTGAATAGTTGATTTTTCAAAATAATTTTATTTTTAGAATATTAATTATATACAAAATAAATAAGAAAATTTATATTCTTAAATTATTTATGAATATTCAATTATAATAACTTTCATCAAAAAATTATTTTTATAAGATAATTATTTCAATTAAGTAAATATTAATTCAAATAATAATTATCCAAATTCTTTTATTTTAGTATCATTAAATTTAGTCATAAATCTTACAAAATTATTTATAATTTATAAATAGTATAAAATATTAAGACTATATTAAAAGGAATCTACTATTATATTTAATATATTAATATTTAACTATTTATATAATTAATATTTATTTATATTAATATATTAATTATTAATAATTCTATTAATTTTGATATATTTATATAAATTTCTAAAATTACTTTGAATTTTTTAATAGTGTTAATATTTCAAAATTGAAAATAAATAAATAAATTAATATTTAAATTATAAAAATATATATATTAAAAGATCAATATTTTCTATTTATTTTTAATTATTTCTTGCCATATTTATATCCAGGATATAATGTTTAAAATTTATCTATTAATGATTCAATTTAATATTTTATAAAATAAATAAAATTTTTTATCAAATTTTTTTACAAGTTAAATTTTAAATAACGAGAGCAATTATGATGATATAAAGTATAATCTAATAAATAGATTAAGTACACTAGTTTTGTCCAAATATTTTTATGTTTATATCTTTTAATTATTTTATAAAATCAATAGGTGTTTTTAAATTAAATTAAGAAAACCAATTAAAAATAATTACTATAATAAAATAATACAAATGAATTATTAAAAAATTTTTTGAAATATTGAATAGAAATTATGTATATTATTTTAAATTATTATAATAATTAAAAAAACTATATAGTTTGATATAAAATATAAATTCAATGTTTTCTTTTATTTATAAAGATGTGTATAAGAGACAGTAATATAGGCGTGGTGAAGAAAACAAAAAGTATTGTAAATATATTATATATATTAATATTCAAACCAAATTATTTTAATAATTATATAAAATTAATATTATAAAATATAATATTTTGAGAGACTAATTTTAAAATTAATTATTTAAAAATTTCATAATTAATATCAATTTTTAAAAAATCAAGTAATTTATATTCTTAATATTAATTAAACTATATAAATATATTGATATAAGTAATAATCATGGCTTTTCCCTATTCACTCAATATTTACTTTTTTTTATGATTTTTGATTATTATTTTGTCTTAAAAATAAAACTATAAATAACAGTATAATATTTTATATTAGCTTTGTTATTTTATTTTTTTATTATATATCTATTAATTAATTTATTAAAATTTTTCAATAAATTCAAAATTATATTAAATTAATTATATCTTTTTTATTTGAAATCTTTTTTTATATTTTATTGATTTTAATATATATTTTTATATATAATAACTTAAAAAATTAAATAATTAAAATTAATAT
>JNEM01016268.1:0-18930 GCA_000697335.1 Conidiobolus incongruus B7586
ATTTTAACAAATATAGCTTTAATTAAAATAGTTTTACTATAAAAATAAATAAAAGTTTGAATTTTATTATTAAAGTTAAATTAAAATTTACTAAAATAAAATCATTTAATTTGATAAAATAAAAATATATTTTAATCAATATAATAAAAAAGTTAAATATTTCAAAAAAAATAAAAAATTATTTTATAAATATTATATTTTTATAACTTAAAAATACAATAATAGGTTAATTATAATTTAAAAATATATGTTATATTTAAGTATAAAATATCTTTATAAAGTTAATAAAAGAATTAATATTAAAATATACTAAAGTATTTTAAATAATAAATTAAAAAAATTATTAAGTAATATAGATTAAAAAAATCAAATATTATTTTTTGATAAAATAATACACCTTGTTATATTATAAATTTTATTATTAAATAGCTTAAAAATAACAAAATAATTATTATAAATTAATTTCTTTAATTTTTTAATTTTAACTTAATTAAATATTTTTGAATTAATTAAAAAAAATAATTAAAGTTTTCCTTTTAATAATAGATTTAAATTAATTTTAAAAGTATGTTTAAGAAGCTTTAAATAATATTAATCTTATTTAATATAAGAAGCTAATTAACTTTATATCTTATAAACTTAAAGAGGTTAAAAAAATAAAAAATAGATATATTAGATATAGATTTTTCTATTAATATTAAAATCTATAAATTTATTACTAATCTTAAATATATTTTTAATTCTAATCTATTAATTAATTATTAATTAAATTTAACTTTATATATTATATTATAAATAAAGAGTATATCTTAATTACCTAGTTTAATATAAGTTTATTTAAATTTAAATTGATTAAAATATTAATAAAAATATTTATATTTTTAATTTTATGACTTACTTTTGAAGGTTAATATATGGTATAAAAACAAAATTAAAGTTTAATTTGAAAAAATTAGTATTAACATTGAAGTATACTTATTAATATAAATATTTTAAATTGATCCTTTTAACAAACTGAGGAGAATAATAATATTCATGAAATGATACAGAAAAAAATTTCATATGTAAAATATAAAAAAAATCTTGATTTAAATTTTAGCATATTTCTTAAAAATGTGTTACCAAAATATGATACTACTTGAAATAATAAATTTATATTTTCTTTTACTTACAAAATGTTTAATAAGATTAAATTCTTTAATATTGTATATTAATATAAGATATTTTATAAAAAATGACTATGCTGTATTTTTTAATTATTGTTAGGTCATATCAATATGAATTATGATTACTACTTATAGTTCATTTCAAATGTTTTTATCCTTTTTTCTATTTACCATAAATTTTCAAAAAAATTCAACCATAAAATAATTAAATTAATCCCATAAATGTTATTTTAAAAGAAAAAACATAAATGAGACAATTTGAATTTTAATCATAATCAATGAATCGATTATAAAATTAAAATTTCAGCCATAAAAAAATTCAACTATAAATTGAAAAAATGAAACAAAAATCTAGACTATTACCAAATTTTATCGATTCGACTGATTTTTTACCTTCATTTCAATTAGATTATAACAATTTAAAGAATGACCCATTGGTTCAGATATCTTTCAAAAATTGGAATTTTAAAAGTGAAGATAAAACTATCAAATATAGCCAAAAATTAGTTCATAACATCTTCGTAAACCATATTTTAAATAATAAAAATTATGTCGAGATTGTAGCCACACTCGATTATACTCAGTATTTGGAAAAGGTAAAAAATTTTCAATTTTCTTTTAATTTTACTAATATATTTTAACTAGTATTTAATTCCTAATTTAACTAATGAAGTTGACGATATTCACATCATTTCTTTGATTTTTTTAATTAATGAAAAGTGCAGAAATAATATTAATAACGAATATCTAAGTAAATATTCACTTAATATCATCATTTTATTATTTTATTTAATAATTTTTATCTAGATATTTTAAAAGATAATTTTAGTATCCTATTTAAAAGAGTAGTGAATATACTGAGTAACGGGATTCAATCTTTTGCATATAATAAGATCAAGTATACCTTCTACAAAGGATCAGAATCATTATCTTTCATTCACACTGAGTTAATACAATGGCTCATTCATATGTATCAAAAATTACCAATTAAGTTTATAAGAGTGGAGTTAATGAAGTAATTTACTTAATTTATTAGCATGTAAATTTTTATTAAATGTTGCTAGATTAGTATCCATCGGAATTTATAAAAATATAAATGAAAATACTGTGAACGAAACTTTATTAAAGAAGCATGAAAATGGTATTAAACTTTGGAATCAATTTCATTCTAAATTGGATCAATTAGGTACTTTAAATTCAATTTTTTATATTTTTTTGAATTAACATATATATAATTTTAGATGATGAAGCAAAAGAACAGACACTTAATGATATCCATCTGATTTCTAAATTGATGAAATATACGGCCAAGTTCTTATCCGAGTTTCCAACTGTCAAATCGAATGATGAATTAAATCAAGATCAGTTAGCTCAAAAAAGATTTTGTGAACGTGTAATCGAACTCTTAATTGATTTATTATCTATGCTTCATACCAGAAGATTCTTACTCAATTTGATTGATGATTATCACTTTATTCTTAAACTTCAAATGACACCGTTATTACAACAACCTCCAAATTTAATTAAGTAATGTTTAATAATTATTATATTTTGATCCAAATACTAACCTTCATATTAATAGTCAACATCTCATTGAATTATCAAACAGATTAAAACTTTATTCTCAACTTGAAGTCGATGAAAATACTGGAGATGCTTTATCTCCTAATCAGATTCAAGATGCCCATTATCAACGTTTAAGCCAACTGCAATTAATAGCTTTTAAATATTTCAGGGTTCCTCTTGAAGAGTTTTATTTGACCAACATTGCGAAAATTGATGCTAAAGACCCTTTTGTTTCGCACATGAACAACCTTAATGATAAAGAACTCATTCAATTATGCGAGTTAGTTCATATTCGCACCAGATCCGATGACGAAAACTCCTCCTCTGGGCATTTCGACAGATCTTTTCTCCTTGAAGCACTTGCTTTCAGATATCAGAGACCAATCAACCCCATTGAAACTCTCCATTCCACACCTCTCTATCCAACTGAAGTCACACTTTTTGATCCCAAATTGCTTCAAGCTCAATTATATAATGGTGTCCAAACTATTTCAATCCCCAAACTTGGATCCGAATTCTTATCCATATTCGACTATTTTTATAGAAATTTTTTCCTATATCAATATGAAAGTTTATATAGTATTTGGCAAGATATTGAGGACGTTTTACGCCGTTTAAACCCTACTTATGTTTCCACTCGAGGTGGCTCTACTGAATTCATGGGATGGGCAAGAATGGGTATTAGAATTCAAGGTATGCAGATTGTCAAAGTATCCAAGCCTAGATTGGGTCAAACCGTACCTTCCGAAGTAATGGCAGAAATTACCATTGATTTAAGTAAATTGAATGAAAAACATCAGATGGAATGGCTTAGTTTGAAGCCTTATGACACACTCTTTTTGGTTTTAATTGATGCTAAGAATATCAACTCTGAATCAAACCAAACTAATCAACTTCCATATGGTATTAAATATATTCGCGGATGTGAGATTGTTCAACTAGTAGGACCAGAAGGAAAAAATATTGACCCCTATCAAATTCAATCTCCAAATCAAATATTCCCTACTCAGGATGGTCGTTACCTTTCATTACGTATCCATCTCGATCCTAATCAATATTCTGAAGACACTAAACTTATTCAACAGAATTTAATGTCTGATATTTACACTAATTTTAACCTTCTTATAAGACGTAATCCAAGAGAAAATCAATTCAAATCAGTACTCGAAACAATTAGAGACCTGATTGATGCCGGAGATTCGTCCATTCCAGAATGGCTCAAAGGTGGTCTGCTCGGTTATGACGACCCAAAATCGTTGCACTACAGTTATTTATTACAAGAAGAAAGTGAGAATATCGATTTTCGAGATACATTCTTAGATGTGAACCACTTAATAGATAGTTTCCCAGAGGATCAGTTTTTAATTCAATCTGATGAAGATTTAAATCAATTACAGCCTCCTTTCCGCTTAGAATTTATTACCAAATCGAACAAGAGAAAAAAGACATCCAAATCTTCCATTCAAACTACAGTAAATGTAACATCCTATAAACTCCCTAACATGGGTCCTTATACTCAAAGTCAACCGAAGCTTAACTCGATCAGATTTACTCCTACCCAGGTGGAAGCTATTCGATCTGGTTGCAATCCAGGTTTGACTATGGTTGTAGGTCCTCCTGGAACTGGCAAAACAGATGTAGCCGTACAAATTATCTCCAATCTATATCATAATCACCCAGATCAACGAATTCTATTGGTGACACATAGTAATCATGCATTAAATAGATTGTTTGAAAAGATTAAATCTTTGGATATTGATGATAATCATTTATTAAGATTGGGCCATGGTACTGACGAATTATTGGGTGGTGCTCAATTTGGCAAATATGGTCGCTTGGATTCATTTTTAGAGAAGCGTCTCGCTCTACTTCAAGAAACCGAAAAGTTAGTTACCTCACTTGGTCTTCATGGAGCAAATCACTCCGATACTTGTGAAACTTCTCTTTATTTCTTTGATCAACATGTGTTCTCCTTATGGACTGAATATACTGAGACTCTTGACAAATTAATGGAATCTGATGATGGCAACAATGAATCTATTCGAAATCATATCGTCAATAAGTTTCCATTTACTAACTTTTTCGCTGATGCTCCTCAGCCCCTCTTTAAGGATAATGGTAGTATTGATGAGCTGAAAGAAGTTATTCAAGGATGTTATAGTTATTTAAAAACCATTTATGATAATCTTTTCGCTCTTCGTCCACTAGAGTTATTGAGAAATTCTTATGATCGTGCAAATTACCTTCTCACAAATTGTGCTCGTATTGTGGCCATGACATGTACTCACGCCGCACTCAAGCGTCAGGAGCTTATTCGCCTTGGCTTCAAATATAATACTGTTGTGATGGAAGAAGCAGGACAGATTCTGGAGATCGAAACTGCTATACCTTTATTACTTCAGACATCCTCTAATACCTTGGATGATGACCATACAGCTAACCAAGTCCAAAGAGTTATATTACTGGGAGATCATGCTCAGTTGCCACCTATTGTTAAAGGTCTCGCTTTCCAAAAATTTGGTAATATGGAGTGCAGTATGTTTGATCGCCTTATTCAACTCGGTGTCGAAAAGGTTGTTCTCGACCGTCAGGGTAGAGCTCGTCCAAAATTGGCGAATCTATATCGTATGAGATATCCCTCTCTACAGGATCTACCTTCAGTTCAAGAGAATCCCGAATATTTAATCAGCAATGCCGGCTTAACTCACATATTCCAGGTAGTCAATGTTCAAGATTATCAAGGTAAAGGAGAAACTCAACCTCAACCATATTTTTACCAAAACCTTGGAGAGGCAGAATATGTCGTTAGTATGTATCAATACATGCGTCTACTTGGTTATCCCTCAGATAAAATTACGATTTTAACCACTTATGCTGGCCAGAAGGCCCTGATCCAGGATGTTTTGGAGAAACGTTGTGGTTGGAGTGATTTCTTCAAACCTTTCCCTATTGTGGCCACTGTTGATGGTTACCAGGGCGAACAGAACGACTACATCCTATTATCCTTGGTAAGAACCAATCGTGTTGGTTATATCAGAGACTTGCGCAGATGGACTACTGCTTTATCAAGAGCTCGACTTGGGTTGTACGTATTCTGCCGTCCCGAATTATTTTCTCAAGTGCCAGAATTAGCTTACAGCCTCAAATTGCTTCAAGAGAACCAACCAGACGGTCAGCTTAGCTTAGTGTTAGATGAACGTTATCCCACCGAAAGATCCCTTAATAATAAGGTTGAAACTACCAAATTAGTTAAAGATGTAATTGAAATGGGTAAAATTGTTTATGATATGATTGAAAATGGTGATTATATGCAGACTGAAGAAACCATCAATCCAGAAGATTTGGTTGATACCAACTTTGATGAATAATTATTCAAATGATTTTGATAATAAAATAAGCAATAATTACTATAAATGTTCATAATTTTTAATAAGCCTAATTATTTAAATGAGTTGAAGTTTTATAATTCTTCTATATATCAGTCAAATAATGACTAATATTCAAAAAATTCAATTGAATATCCATTGTCAATATATTTAATTATCATTCAACCAATTATATAAATTATAAAAACTATGACCTTTGATATTATAAATAAATTTTTAAAAATATTTTGATTTTATATATAATTTTCCAATTTGTTTCTTATTTCTTATTATAAACAAAATCAAAATATTCCTCAAAGCTTATTATAGCTTTTTAATTGTCATATATATGAACTTAAATATTATATTTGATATAACTTTGTACCAATAAAATATTACATAAAATGTTGGAATAAAAATTATGATATTTACAATTTTTACAAATGCAATGATTCAATATATTAAGTATTTGAAGTTTTATAATTAACTTAATATTGTAGAATAATAATTATAACTAAAAAAATTTCCAGATAAATATTAGATTTTGATCAAAAGCTAAAAAATAATCAAATAAAATACACCAAATTCTCAATTTTATTAATGAATTAATTACTGTAAAAAATTAATTTAATACTGTATTCACATTCATAATATTATAAACTCAGTTATCAAATAATTTTTTATAATATACAGCCAATACAATTTCATGAAAATATTTCCAGTAATTATACCAATCTGGTTTCTATAATTGAATATATATTTAATAATGTATTATTTACAAAGGGTTAGTTTCATTTTCAACAATAACCTTCCATTACTAATTTTATATAAATGCTGACCTTATTATTACTTTTATCCATTCGTCAAAATTAACCAGGTAATTGATTAAATCATTATCATTTTCCAATTATTATTTACTCAAATCAAAATAATTTATTAACACATACAAAAATAATATATATAGCAATCTTCAATTGAAAATTTGTAACATTTCAGTGTTGAGAGTTTGTTTTATATAATGGATTAAATTAGATTTAAATCTTATCTAGATAAATATATTTTAAAATACAAAAAATTGTACAATTTCACTGTTGATTTTTAATACTTTAAATATCTCAAAATCTTTCAATCAATAATATTATTTTGAATAATAGAGCAGATGAAAGTTTATGTAACATATCTACTTTAATATCCTTTTTATATGTTAGTGATTTTTCCATTGAAATCAATATTTGTGAAAAATTGAAAATTGTCTTGACCTATTATCTGAAAGAAACCAATTAAAATCATTTCCTCAATTATAACATTTTATTAAATACAAAACAAATTGATAAAAAGAGTCTCTATACCAGTGAAAATAGTTCAAATGTAAATAAATAAATAGAATAATTTTTAACAAAAAAAATTTAATTTTCAAAAAATAGTTTTGGGAAATCAAAAAGTTTTAAACAGATTCAAAATTAGTTGTTCATGACGTCGACATAACGATTCTTTAAGGCTTTGCGACCACCTCTCCTTCCAGTGGTAGGAGGACCTCCGGGTGTGCTCACTCCGGAAGGAGGGGATGAAGTATGTGGGGAATTACCGGTAGTGACTGGAGTTGAATGAGACATAGGGGGTGCTCGATCCATAGATGGCATAGGGGGACCCAAACTGGATGTCGAACTCTTGGGAGGCGGTGGTGGTGGAGTTGGCGCAGATTCGGAGGGTGGCGCATTTTTATTGATCCAGCGCTTTTCCTTCTCGTCATAGTAAAAGCTGGATTCTTCTCCAAGGTTGGCTTTCACGCGGCCGGGCGAGGTGCCATCAGAGCTGTTGCTGCCAAATGAGAAAACTTTGAATAAGGAGCCAAACATAGAGCTACCACTGCTCTTGGAACGGGAGTGTTCGGCGGGTTTCTCTTCTTGAGGTGCTTTGATGGTACCTTCACTTGAGGTACTCTGGTGTGTGGGTGCAGCTTCTGCCTTCTTCTTGAGGGACTTGTTACCGAAGCCAAGGTCATCATCTTCATCCATAGCGTTGATAGTAGGTGGAGGAGGTCTGCTTGGAGAACCTTGAGCAGGGGTAGATGTTTGAGCAACAGATTGATCCAAATTAATAAAAGGTACAGAATCATGATCACCAAGAGAATGATGGCCGAATGGTGAGCTCAATCCACCAGCGGCTTGAGTGAGATGGTTGTGTAAGTAGCCAGAGCTGCTACCATAAGGTGTACTAGCACCGGTTGAACTTGCACCATAGTTGAATACAGTTGGTCCAGGCTTAAGCTCTTTAATCTCGGAATTCTTATTATTAGAATTGTAATCGTCATCCCCAGTAATTAATTGATTAAGTCGGCGATCCACAGCACTCATTAAAGAGTCGAAAGAGGGCGTAGCCAATTTACCAGTGAGCCAAGCTGTGCCGAATTCAGAAGCAGCTCTAATTTTGTCTTTATAAGCATTGATATACATAAAATAATTATACTAATAGCTTACCCTTTACTACCACCACACTTAGCGATACGATCGGACAAGAAGTTGACTTGTTTGATTAACGAAGAGTGGAAATGGGGTGATCCCTTAGTATGTCCCTTGACTATATTAATCACAGCTTCACAATAGCTAACCCAAAAATGAGTCATCCAATCAAGTAAAAGTATATTTAATTACCTTGCAGCTGCATCAATTTCACCATAATCCAATAGATGCCAAGCGTGGTTGATTTTATAGCTTTGTAAATGGGGTAATCCGGGAGTACCTCCAGTTAAACTTTGAGCAAATTCAATGATTTCAGTCCATCTCAAGGATTCCCAATCTTTAAAGTGTAAGGGAGAGATAGGACTACCTGCTAAGATCCAACGGACTGATGGCGTATCGACACCTCCTAAGACAGCTGTAGGAGATGACAAGAGGTAGCATACGTGAGCTCCATAAATATTGCCTTTAGC
Organism: Conidiobolus incongruus B7586; assembly: GCA_000697335.1. Lineage (NCBI taxonomy): Eukaryota > Fungi > Entomophthoromycota > Entomophthoromycetes > Entomophthorales > Conidiobolaceae > Conidiobolus > Conidiobolus incongruus. The sequence continues at coordinate 9,027 of JNEM01016268.1, forward strand.
TAATAGTTGATCACCAAGTGTCACGATTGCGACAAGATCACCGGGTGTACGATTTGCACAAATCATTCTGAGAACATCTTTCCAAGGAGGTGAGGTAGAAGTTTCTGATATAGGGAACATGTCTTTGATCGCTTGTTTACCGAGACCTGCGAAAAGTCCGTACAAAGCTCCAAGTGCATCAGGTTGAACAATGTTTCTTGAGGATTTAAGTTCTTGCTGGATGAACTTTCTGACAGTTTCCTGCCATACTTCTTTACCAGCACAGCTGGAAATAATGAGAGCGTGGGCCCAGTGGCCATTATCAGCTGCAAGTTTGGAGGCATCTGCACGTGAACCATTTTGGAGTAGACGACATACTTCGGGGAGACATGAATCATTAGGAGCCTTAGTAGGAGAGTCGACTGAGTCAGGTTGGGTAGGAGGCGATGTGGATTTAGATTCAAACAAAGCTTGCAACTTGGCTTCAGCAGCATCATTTCCAAATAGTTTGCCTTGGGTTTCGATCATTGTCATCAATAATTTGAGAAAAACATTCCTAGAGTCGCGATGCTCCTCCTCCTCAGTGGAGGACACACCCCCCTGATTAGATAGATTCAAGTAGGATTGAATAAACTCCAAAATTTGAGATTCAATCTTCTTGTGATGTTTTGATTTGCCAGTCCAAAGAGGTCCATTGAACGAGGAATCAGTTGGAGGCAAATAGGATTTGAGATCACTTACTCGAACTTCGCCAACAGTGGCATTTTCCACCATTGTATCATTGGAATACATTTGAACCTTGCGATAAAAACTGGTGACGAATTTACCTCCAAATCCAAATGCAACGATAGGGTAAGGCTGGCGTTTTGCGCGAATATCGATTTCCTCGGGTTCCATATTAGGAGTAATCGATGAATAGTCCACATCTGAGACAGGAGGAGGCTAAAAGAGAGTTAGTTAAGGAGAAGCCAAAATTGTAAAACGTTTACATTGTAGCTATAAGAAGCTTGGATTTCCCTAGAGTTGGTATCATAACCACTAACAAGGGGAGCTGATGTATAGCCATCATAGCTAGAATATTGACTCTCAATGGGAGCAGAAGGAGAAGTGATGCTGGTTGGAATAAAAGGCGATCTAGTATTTTGTTCAGAGACTACCGAAGTAACGGTAGCGGTAGCATCTTGACCTTCTGAGTAATGAGACTCACCAATTTCTTTTCCATCATCAGTGGTAGCATTATACTCTTGATAGGAGTACGAAGGGTTTTGACTGAGATCAAATCCAGGTGATAGAACTGCAGGAGTGTCGTTCGATTGATCAACTGACAAAGTTGCTAACACAAATTTAAGTAATTAAATTAGTATAGAATATTGTGGAATTACCTGGATCGTCGTTGATTTGGCCTAAAGGAAGTGTGGGAGGAGCTCCATAGTCTAAAAAGGATGAGATTATTGATTGCAAAATATGTTATGAAAGAGTACCTTGATGTGCTGTAGCAACTGATTCAGAAAAATCAGTAGTATATTGGCTATCGCATTGGTTAGATTGATCGATAGAAGTTTGGCTGATTTGGTTAAAGTAATTTTTAGGCTCACTACTGGTAATGCGCGGGGTGAGATTGGGATTGTCAGCATATTGACTCGGTTGATCTTGGTAGGCTGCTTGAGAATCGTATTCTAAACCATTAGTTTGATTGAGATATTGTGCTTCAGTAGCATATGCCAATTGCGGATTTTGGGACTGGTAATTGGCTTGCTCAGATTGATTGTAATAGCCATCTTGACCTTGGGCTTGTTGGGAGTCGTCGCCATAGTAAGTATTTGGATCATAAGTGCCTTGGTTGTAGTAAGCGTTTGGATCGTATGGTTGCTGAGTATTGGGGTCGTAATAGGCATTAGGATCAAATACCTGTGGATTATTGGGGTCGTAATAAGCATTTGGAGCATAACTCTGAGGATTGTTGGGGTCGTAGTATGCGTTGGGATCATAATAAGCATTGGGATCATAGTCCTGGTTGTAATAAGTATTGGGATCATAGCCTTGTTCAGAATAGTATTGATTGTAATCATATCCAGAAGATGGACCTGCTTCATTTGAATAAGCATTGGGATCGTTGGATGCTTGTTGATTGGGATCGTAGTATGTATTGGGGTCGTAATGAGAATAGTTTTGATCATATTGACTATACTGATCATAATATTCTTGATTTGCTTCGTTACCAGTTGCTTGTTGAGTATAATTGGTTTGATTATAGTTAGAGTCGTATTCTGTAGTATTTGAAGATTGGTTCAATGCATCGGCTGTATTTTGGGGGGCAAAAGAATCGAAGAAGCTGGCAGAAGGGTCTGCGGAGGTATAAGGTTGATTGAAGAAGGAATCGAGGTCTTGGGTTGATTCAAACAAACTCTCTACATTGGAAGCAACTTGAGCTGGTGAGCTCTCCTTGGGAGTAGGCTCTTTTTCCTCTATCTTCGTTTGGTCTTCAAATGAAGCTGGCGCTGTTTCTTCGATTGCTTCGTCTTTTGTTTCAGTTTCGGTAGGAATTGATGCTTCTGACTTAGGAGAAGTGGTATCTGCTTCTTCGTAACTTATCTCTATTTCCTTTTTATCTTTGGATTCTTCAGCAGTATTAGAAATTTCTACATTTGGAGTATTTTGCAAATTTTCAGGAGATAAAGATTGTGCTTTTGGAGACAATGGATCAAGATGACTGGTGTCTTGTTGGTTTGGAGAGAGTTCAGGAGGCTCCTCTCCAAAGCTTAGCTCCTGTTGCTCGGGAGTCCTAACGTCATGAGCTTCTGCAGAGTCGATACTTTCGAAATGAGGTAATGAACGGTCTGCTAAAATATCGACATCCTGTTCATCTACAGAACGAGGATTTAAATCTTCTTCTGCCTCGGTATGAGGGATTTCAAAATCTGGAATACTATCTAAATTGACACTTTCTTCCAACTCTTCTCTATCACTTGACATCATCGAAGTAGCCATGCTCAATTCGGGAGTGGGTAACGTAGGATCTTGAGACACTTCCGGTTCCAAGTTATCCAAGCTTTTTAAAAAGTTTTCGACATCGTCTTGTGTATTTTGCACTGTGGATTGAGTCGGAACCGTCTGGACATTTTCATCTGTATTGTTCGATTGAATATTAGTTTCTGTTGAAGTCATATTTTTAAAATATTAATTATTATATAGTATATTTATTTTTCAAAAAGTATTCAATACTAATCATTAAATATTATATATAAATAATAATAATTGAAATTTATATTATAAAATTTTGAATATAATAATTTTATAGATGATAATTTAATAAAGAGTAATATATTTCAGTTGATTGAATATGAATTTTGTTGACAATTAGGAGTGTTACTATATTGAGTAAATTGCTGCACCTATTAAATTTGAATTTTAAAGCAAATTGAATGGTTTGACGTGGCAATTGATGAATATCTAATATTTAATGTTTTATAAATTATTAACAATATATTAAGTGTACTTGTAATAGGTATGGATTGAATTACAATTATATTCTGGACTATTATATTATAATTTGAATAAAGATAATAATATTATTACATACACTTGTTATACAACTCTTCAAATAAAATTTATTAATTGAATATAAACAACTGAAACCAAAAATATAGATAATAACAAAGTAATAAGATTCAGAGTATTAAAATTTGATTAATGGTATAATAATTATTATTATAATCGAATTTATTTGATGCTTTTTTCATTATTGAAGTGTTTTATTTTGCATTATACTATTATTGTTGTTATATTTTCAGGCAGTTAATATGTTAATAAAAATCAAATCTTCGTTGATGTCGATAAAATAGCCTTTTAGGCCTGCTATTTCATTTACAATTTGATTTTTTTACACAAGATATTTTACAAATATCCCCAATCAAATATGGTAAGAACCAATTGGATTATATTCAATTAAATTGGTAATTTGATATTAGTAATATATATATATTTCTTATTAATTGATGTTTAATTAATTCAAAATATTTATTCTTGATAAAATCGTAATCTTCGTTTATTATCATATTTAAAAACAAGATTGAATATAACAATACAATAATTTTGAAATATGCTAAATTTTATAATAGGCAATATAAAAACTCTGTTATAACCAACATATCATATTTGAAAAGTGTGATCTCAATAATTTCAACTGATAAAAACTTAAAGACATTACCATAGTTTTGAGTTAATGACATTTAGTATTGGTTAGACATCTAAAATCTAATTTATTTTAGGTTATATAAAAAGGAACTTAAATAGTCAAATTTTCAAAGCTTTTAATTATAATTTATTAAATTTATAAAATTCAATAATAGTTTTAACTCTACAAAAAGTATCATTTATTATTATCCATAAAATTAATAATAATTACAAAAGTGCAAAAATGTTTGGTTTTGAATCTGATGAATATGCTCAAGAAATAGTATATAAATCCACAATTTGAAAATAGAAATAATAATATAATAATATTACGATATTAATAAAGGTTATAAGGGAAGACTGTGGTGACAAAGTCGTATTATCAAAAACCAGAAGCTCATAATATAAATAATATTGCTATTTTGAAAATTAACAAATGAATATATATATAATGAAGTTAAGCATCTCCTGAACCAGCGACAGGACTTTAACTAACTAGGATAATATCTATCGATATCAACCAGGTAAACCATACAATGCAAACTCGAATTAATTTTACTTTCAAAACAATTCTATTGGGTATATATATTTGGACCAAAATTTATAATTGAATTTCGATTTGAAACTGAATAACTAACCTAATAAATAACAAAGCCAGGTATAATATCTAGTGTTAACCACCAATGATGGACATACCGAAAAGTTTAAATGCTATGAAGATGTTAAAGCCAGCCGTAACGCTGAAATATACTCATTAATCATGAAGAATTTATGAAAATTTAACCGCTTCAGGAGGTTTCTAGCAAATACGAAGAACACTTTGTCTATCATTCACCATAACTTGGGGTAACCCAAAGATTAGCACACTGTTTGAAAGAATATTATATATAATTACAAAAACAATTATCATTTAACAATTGAAACTGATAAAAATCCAATTATTTAATGTTTGGACACTAATTACAGCCAATATTATCGAGTTTGAGATTAAGAGTGATTTGCCCGAGTCTTCAATGTTGAAAGTAAATATAGCCAGGACGGTCACTCTAAATCAACAGCCAATGTAAATGACTTTAATCAAATTGAACTTGCTCACTTTACAGATGAAGGCCATTTTATTCATACCACAAGTTGAAAGCTGATCGTGTGTAACCAAAATTGCGATTGTATTGAGGAATGTTAATCAAAGCCCCTTATCATTATTTAAAGTATACATTAAAAGTCAAATTAAATAAGAATGAGAAATCAGATGCAATTGCAGATGAGGATATCTTCAAAAGTGTTTGTTTTGTATCAGTGAAGTTACTAGCTGAGTACGAATTATTGAATATTATCTTTATGAATTAGATGAAATTCGAAAAGATATTATTTTAAAGATTGTCTGTATGCTAAGTTGGGAGACTTAAGATAGAAATCATGTGGTTAACTTTAGGCAAGTGGAGCTATTTCCACGCTACCTTAAATTAAATGATAAGTGTAAATTGCCCCGTCTTGTGTCTACGAAGATTCCAAGTCATTTCCAAGGTTGTGCTTATTTTCAGTTAAATTAAAGATCAAGAATTGAATTTTGAACCATGGCTTGAAGATTCTAAATATTTGGAAGAATGAGACACTTTAATTTGTTGATTATATATATATATATATGAATAAAGTTATAATACGTTTCAATATCATTATCTATTTATATTCAATCATTGATTGATTCCTACTTTTAAATATAAATTATGCGATGTTATTGAATATTCAATTTACACTATGATTAAAATATAAATAATTTTTATTAATCACTATTATCAATTTGGCAATGTTAAAATATAATTAAATATCTATACCTTTAAATTATTTTTGATTTATAGTTAATCTTAAGAATTTAAAATCAGTACTTAATCATAGTAGCCAATATAATCATTAGATAAGTGATGAAAATCAACGCACTCTTCAATATTTTAGAATATTCATAAAAATATTTTTTACCACAGTTGATAATTTATTAATATAGTAATTTAATTTGAAAATTCTAATGATAATTTTTTTTAATTTCTAACAAATAGAACAAATATAAAAATCAGTTTATGAATTGTGATTGCTATTTCTTTCCATATAGCTTGAACTTTTACCACACGTGTAATACAGAATTTAATTAATTGGCTTAATTTTATTCAATAGAAACCAAGAGTACTAATAATCACAAGCTATAAAGTTCTCAAAATATATTTTCATTATATTATTCAATACTATTTCATGTTTATTGAATTATATACATTACGTGGTCATGTCAAATGAGTTATAATCCATATTGTATTATTACAAAAGAATATTTAACTGTACAATTGCAGAGTTATTGATGTCATAAGTAAAATCTAAAATTTAGTTTATATTGAATATTTGAAAACTTTGATTTAATTGGAGATAATGGTTGATCTAGATTTGATGATTATATCATATATTATAGCTCCACCCGATATTCAATTAATGTAATACAATAGCTAGTTTTAATGGAAAGTATATTAAAAAAATCTCAGGGACTTGGACTATGTTGAGTATGATGAAAATATGGCCAGTCCCTTATAACACGAGAATGTGGTCAATTGATTGGCTATTAGAGTACTTATTTTAAAGAATGATTTGACTTGGCTTGAGATTATATGGGTAAATAGCATATGCTAAAATTTGAATGATGAAAATTATTTTAAATATATTGCCTGTGCACATTAATTTTGCAAAAACCAATTTTTATAAATATTTGCTCTCTTTAATTATTAATTGATTTAATATCACTACTTATAGTGTTACAATATAATTTCATCAATTCTTACACTCTTCGATCTGTATCCATCATCAACAGAATATCATTATATATTTCATATTTATTCGAATTGATTAGTTATTAGTAAATAGTAAATAGTAAATAGTAAATAGTAAATAGTTAATAATCAAAATTGTAATTTGGTAGTCTCAATTATTTATTTTGAATACCAAAAAATGAAGGTAGTTTAATTATTTCTTTTCGCTTTTAATGATCTAATTTCGATTAAGTTTGGAAAACAAATACAAAATCAAGCAATTCCAGAATGGAGTCACCATTATATGAATTATAAAGGATTGAAAAAAATAATAGGTCAAGTAGCTCCCTCTCCCAATGGACTGATCACAGTTGCAAGTACCAGTCACGCACTCTCTTCCGACCCTCCCTCCCAACTCGAACCAATTTCCGTAAACGAACAACCAGAACCTGGAAATAAGCCTTTTTTCTTCTTTAGGCTAGAGCGTGAATTAGAAAAGGTATTTTCTTATTTATATTTTAACTATTTATGCTAATACATAAAACAAAAATAGGTCAACGCTTTTTATTTAGTCAAGGAGTCGGAACTTAGAGCTAGAGCTAGATCACTTATTGATAAAAAGCGTGTACTCTCAAGTAAACAGCAATCAGTACCTGCTTTAGGTCAACTGAGAGCTTTGAGAAGTGGTTTTATTCAATTTCAACAAGATTTAAACAAACTTCAAGTAATATATTTCCAAGCTAACTGATCACTTAAATTAAATAGATTATTTTATAGCAATTTGTTGAAATTAATGCCACTGGTTTTAGAAAAATTTTAAAGAAGTGGGACAAGCGGTCAAGAACATCAACTAAGGAATTATATTTGACCTTACAAGTTGAAAAACAACCTTGTTTTAATCAAGATATTGTCGCTGAATTATCCGATTCTATAACTACTTGTCTCAATGAGATAGATCAAATATTGGAAGGCCATGATGACGACGAAGATAATCCACCCAGCCCATCTCAGTTTACTTCATCTCCCGCAAATGATCTTGAGGCTGAGTTGTACCAAGCATTATGTACCGGTCAACCACCTCTAGTGCAGGAAGTTTTAGACCGCCGTCATCACATTCCAAATAAAGATAACATTGACTTTATCAGCCCAGTTGTTTGGAGAGCTTGCTCTGAATCTAGGGCTGGAGAATGTCTTGATTTACTCGTTCGCACAGGTCTTGTTAATTTTAGTTACATTGATGATCTGAATCACCGCACGTGTCTGCACGAAGCTGCAATCAATGGTCAATTAGATTTGGTTAAACTCACTGTCGAAAAAAATAACCCAATCAATCGTCCGGATATTTATGGTAGAACCCCTCTACATTACATAGCAATGTATGGTTATGAAGACTGTGCTCAACATCTTTTAACTCACAAGGCAGATATTAACGCAGTTGACCATGAAGGCTTTACTCCTTTGCTATACACAATTACTTCAGGTCATCCTAAATTAGTGAACTCTTTCCTTGATTATGAATCGCAGCAATTGGATCTTCACCCCAGTTATCCCCAAGCATTGCTATTAGCTTGTCAGTTTGGCCATGCTTCAGTTGTTAAAACACTTCTGGATCGTAAAGTACCTATCGAATTTGATCCCGATGGCTTGGGTCCTCTTCACTTAGCTTGCCGCGGTGGTCATAGTGAAGTAGCGAAGCTTTTGACTGAGCATGATGGCATTGACTTGGACCGCTTGGATAGGGACCATGGTTGGACACCTCTTTTCTATGCGGCTAGCGAGGGCCACACTTCATGTGTCGAAGTACTATTGGCCTCTGGTTGCCACCCCAATCCTTTAGATGAATCAGGATCTACCCCATTAGAATATGCTGCCATCCAGGGTCATGTTGACTGTGTTCAGCTCCTCTTAGACTTTAGGACTACGTCATCTAAATATCCTCCTAAACAAGCTACCAAAGCAATCACCCCTCCAAAAGATGATGAATTTGGTCAATTATCAGAACTAGATCAGATCCCTTCACTTTCACTGCCACCACCGATCATTCCTTTCCGTATATATGGTCACAACTACCTTGATCAGCGTCATCTCGTCTCGATCAGACTCGGGCATTTAACTCCACAGGGCACACTTCAACCACCCGTTCACTTGTACGGAAATGCTCGGTTGTCAAGTCTCAAATTGATTATTACACCTAAACCAGATACTGGATTAATTCCTCAGAATATCATCCTTCCATTGGTAGACGAACGCGAAGTATATCATTTTGAAATTGAAAATCTCGAAAATTTCAGCTTAGAGTTTGAGCTATTCCCCACTTTTGGTTCTAAGGTCATTGGTAAAGCTGCAGCCCTTCCTGCAAATTTCAAGACACCAACTTATCTTGGTAAAGAGGATAATACCCGAATTGGAAGCCGTGGAAAATGTACCTGCCCTCTATTTGATACCCATCTAAAAGTAGTTGGAGAAGTATTCTTTGAATTTGAAATCATCAAACCTTTTGATAATGTTCATCTTGAAGTTGGGGGTCAAATTGAGACATATTGGAAGGCAACCAACCAAACTCCAGTTTCCTCTATCACATCCAGCAGCTTCAACTCAAATCACCACAATACGTCCCCTACCTCTACCATGTCATTTATCACTGCATCTTCTCTTGCCCAGGAATATTTGCAACTTGTTGTCCAAGTAACCAAAGATCTTGTACCAGTCGTCTATCCTGAATGGTTCTTACCTTTGGCAGCTCTACCCATTGCAGTGTCTCACGTTACTTCTGATCAATTTGCTAAGATGAATCCTCACCCTGAAAAGACTGGCAATATAGTTTGGGATCAGATTACTGATATGGTTGAATTACGCAATAATTTACACAACTCTTTCATGACTCTAGAAGAAGTACTCAAGGTACTACCATCGGGTGTTGGAATTAATGTTGACTTACGTTATCCCACTGATGACGACGCTGCTCAACT
>JNEM01016269.1:0-11613 GCA_000697335.1 Conidiobolus incongruus B7586
ATAATTTAATTACTATTATTAAAACCAACAATTGATAGATTTATTTCCAAATTTAATTATAAAATTGATCAAACAATTTAATCTATATGTTATATTAATATGATATAAATTGACTAAAAAATTAATTTATTATTATATAAAAGTAATAATTATTTTATTTAATTATTAATGAATATAATATTAAATTTCATAAATTTAATTTCCAAAAATGGATATTTCAATCAAATTTTTTTTCAAAAAAATTTGTAAAAATAAATTATGCTAGTATTTATTAACAAAATAATATAATCCATTTTAATTTTCAAAAATATTTCAATCAAATGGATAACTTTTAAAGCCAACCTATTTTTATTTTTAAATTAATAATAAATTTTCAAATAATAATATAATACTTAAAGCTAAATTTAGTTGTGTTATGAAAGTTGTTTGTTTGTGTAATAACTATATATTTTTGTTTTACACTTTAATATAATAAAATTCAAATTTAATCTAGAACCTAATATACCAGATATTATTTAAATAATTCATTTCAATTTCAAATTTGATTTTAGATTATATTAAGTATATAGTAACAATACTATTCTCTAATATTCAATCCATTTATTCCAAAAACTTTTGTTTAATCAATCAAATAATTATTACTATATTGAGTATAATAAAATTTACTATAGAAGTCTAATTATCATTTTTATTTCCTAAATTTATCGTAATTTACTTAAATCAATTGACTAAAAAACAATATATATATTGATATTCATATGAATTCATACTCTCAAAAATTAACTAAATCATGTGTTCTATGAAAATTTTTTGTAATTATAATTTTTGAAATTTTTCAAAATTTGATTTTTAATAATATTATAAGATTGAAATGAAAATTACCATGATCACTAATTTTATTCTACAAACTCCTATAATATAATTTCTATTTTAATAATGTTTTTAGGTTTCAAATGAAATATTGTTTATTATTAAACAATATGATAATTTTATTCTAATATTTTATTTTATTATTATAATATGATATTGTTAATAACCAATAAAATATATAAATTACTTTAATTACAATTATCATATAATTTATATTAATTTGAACAAAATTTTTTTAATATATTAATTTGCAAAAAAGTTAAAAATTTAATTAAATAATCTTAATTATATATTTTGATAAAACCTGTGTGTGTTCAAGTTAAAAAAATATAATATATTATAATTAGCATTATTCAAATCATAATTGATTAATTTTGATTTGTGTATATAAATGCAAATATAATAAAACATTTCAGTAAAGTATTTGATTAATGAGATTTTTTTCTCTCTTTGTAATTAAATATATTTGCAAAGTTTGTATTAATAATATGTCATTGTTTCATTATTTTAATAATAACCAAAGATAAAAAATTTTTATATATTTAAAAGTTTCAATATTAACAATTAAAATATAAATCTTCATATAATTTATATTAAATTGAATATTTGAATTAATCTATATTATTATCTAACTTATAAATATAATAATTAGTGTTATTCATTATGTAAAAATAAAACAATAAATTTTTTTACATTAATTATTGAAATTGATCAATAATTTCAATTTTTGAAATCATTAATAATCAAAAAAATTAACTACAATTAATTAACAATCTATAAATTAATGGTTATTTAGTTAAATTATATTATAATATTTACTAAATATTCTATAGAAAATATTTGATAATTTATATATATATAAACAATTACAAAAAAAAATATGCAAATAATATATAATTTGATTTTTAACCTTTTGATTAAAATATTTTCTAACTTATTGTCTATAACATTATTAATATTCTCTTTTCATTTTTTAAATCATTGTTCTTTTTTTTTAAAAAAATTATAATATCAAACACTTTATTTATCTCTTAATATATCAATATATATTTTATCTTTTCTTAAAATAGTATGACATTAACAATTTCAATCAATTTTCAAAAAAATAATTTTATTATTTATTTGGTCAAATATAACATTTGAGTAAATTTTAAACTAATAATATCAAAATACATATCAATTTGATACTTTTTCTGTTCAATATAATTAATTTTAAAAAGGTTTTTTATTTTAGATATCAAATGGATAAAATTATATTAAACTATATTGAATTCACATTTATATTATAATGAAAATTGGTATATGTGGTAGAATTAATTAAGATTTTTTTCATTTTAGTATGCTTCATTGATGTTATAACTACTTACACCCAATAATTAATTAATAACAACTATATTTTTGGAAATTTATGTTTAGTTTGAAAAAATAAATATTAAATAAAAAAAAGATTCTAATAATAGTTTATAAATTATTCATCAAAAATAAAGTTTCCATTATATTTAATGAATTTATATGATTTTTTAGGCTTTAATAAGATAAAATAATATCAAAAATATGACAATTTTAAGTCATATTAATATATTAATTTATTTAAAAATTTTTTTCAAAATTTCCTTTGGAGTTTTAATTACTATTTTAATTATTATTAATATTAATTTTGTTAAAAAAAAATAATTTAAATTTGAAAATTTATATTTTTTCTAATATATTTTAAATAGGATTAAATTATAAAAAAAAATTATTTCAATATTAATATCATCATATAATACTCACATAAAATATCATTAAAACTAATAAATAAAAGATTTTAAATATTTATTTCGTAATTTAATCATTTGGTAAATAAAAATTTAATATATTTTTACCCTTTTAATCAAAATTGTATATATTTTTGATTTATTCTGAAAGAATATTGACTTTTTTAATAAAATATATTTCTCTATAATAAATATTTTTATATTTATTATTTAATTTCAAAATTTGAATTCTTTGATTATTCAAATGAAACAATCAAATAAATCATTAATTGAATTCAATGTATTAAATATCTAATCATGCACAAATAGATATCAATTTCCATTTTTTGACCAGTTTATTTCAAATTATATCTAATCAAATTGATTAAAATTTTTAAATCAGTATAAATATAATTAATCAATTCCATTTAAGCTTCAAATAGCATAATTCAATCTTTTTTATATTTTAACTTGATTATTTATATAATTTTGTTAATAATGATTATAATTTGTTCATTTTAATTAATATTTCCTCTATTGTTAACAAATGTTTTTATTAAATTTTCATTAATTTATCAAATAATTGATAATTACATGTTATAAATCAAATTCAAATATTGGATTTTTAAATATTACTTTATAATAATTTGATTCTTGATTATTGGTAATATAATATTCTTAAATAATTATTAATAAAATATAAATCAAACTAATATCATTTATATTATTGATAACATATTATAAAATATTGATGATTTGAAATAATTTTATTAGATCAAAATATTTTAAATAGTGAAAAATATATTAAAAAATATATTTAATGATTTATAATCAATATTAATATTTCAATATAAAATTTAGTTCAATTACTAATCTTTGATATTTTAATGATTCAAGTAAATTCTTTATATCGAATTATTTATTCATCATTATATTAATTAGGATATATATTTATTTAACAAATATCAATCACCAATGTATTTTTTTTCAACCATAAATTATAAAATATTGAAAAAAAATATATATTATAGGCTTAAAATAAAATATTAATAAAATGGTTATATAAATTAAATGATTTTTTTCCAATAAAATAATATTTAATTATATATATATACTATTTTATTGTTTAAAATCATATATCAAATTATTATTAATTTTCAGTGGTTTTTGGCAAAAATTTAATATGATCAGTTTAAAATATATTGTTAATAATTATACAAGTAAATGAAACAGTTTTATCAGTTTACAAATTTATACCTTAACCTACTAAAATAAATTTGAATATTAATTTATAAATTTATTATTAACCAATAATATCTATATATAAATTCAATATATTTAAAGTGATTAAACTAAATATGATATTCGTCAATTAAAAAATAAGATTTGATAATAAATTATAAATATTATATAATATTATATAACTTATAAAAAAATTAATCTAATTTATTATAATTGGGTAAAATAGTCTATTTTGTATAAATTTAATTATTTTTATAAAAATTTTTTCCTATTTTAATTATTATAATTAAGTTTAGAAATTCAAATATATATCTGTCTCTTATACACATCTTTAATTTTTTAATTATTTTTTTCATAATATCAATTAAACAATTATTAAGGTATATTATTTATACTAAATTATTTATAATATTATATTATTTAATTTTGATTTATATTGACCAAAATTTTCTGAAAATATTTATTATTAAATATTTTAATTTAAAATAAAACATATAATAATATAAGTTAAATTTAATAGTTGCATTTATTATTATAAATTCTTGCTATATTTTAGGTATAATTCTTATACCTGAACTACTCTTCTATATAATAAAACTTAATATTTCAAAATCAAATTTTTTTAAGGAAATTTTATTTTATATTAGTAAATTTTTATTTACTTAAAGCCATTATCAATTATCATATTATATTTCAATATAATATAATATTTTGTTATTTTTTTCGAACTTTTATCAAATATTCAATATATTTTCAGCATTGTGTTTTTGTTTCTATAAATATCATTTAAAAAATTAAGTATTTGGAAATTGTAATAAGAATATAAATTTTATATAATATATTATATAAATACAGTATAAAGCTTATTAATTATTGATATTACTTCATGAACCAAATCAGAGTAATAGGTTATATTCAAATAACATAAAATGATATATATCAATTATTTAACAAAATTATTATTCAAAAAGATTTACACAAGGGATTGATTTAGCGTAATCTTTTATTTTGAATGATACCTTAATAAAAAATATACAAAATGATTTATGATTAATTATAAAATCAATCTTTGTATATATTTAGGTTTTTGAATATGTTTAATTAATTTCATTTATTAATAGTAATTTTAACTTTGTTATTAAATTTAGTCAAATGATGAGATAGTTATTTTATATTTATACTTTATTTTATTTTTTAATATATAGTTTAATTTTTATATTTACAATCTTTATTTATATATTAAGTATTACTTTAGTTAAATTATTAATACATTTATTTATATATTTTTTTCACACTATTAATATATAAAAAATTGACAATCCAAATTAAACTTAAGGATTATTAGTGGTTTAAAATAAAATCTCTAATAACTTTAATATATTTACCTATTGATATATAATTTTTTCATATAATACTTAATTAGAAAATCATATTTTTAAATTTTAATATTTTGCTATTATAAAATTATAAATTACAGATACTAAAAATTAAATACTTTTAATTATTAATATTGGTTTTAAAAAAGACTAAATTAATAAATACAATTTTAAAGATTAAAATATTGATAATCAAAATATTAATTATATATACATAAAATAAAAATAAATAATTTCTTTTTATTATGAATTTTAATTATAAACAAAATATTTGAAAAATTGAAAATTATTCTAAAATTTAAATTCATGATACAAATATTTTAAAAACTTTGACTAATTATTTGTATATTTATTACCATTATAACTATTATAGAGCTATAATATCAAAGGCTATACTATATTGTATTTAATAGTAATACTATTTTTTCCTTTGGTTTTAAATAATATAATTTGTAATATAATATTTAATTTATTTAAATATATAATAAAATTTAATATAAATTCATTTAATTTGGAATTTGAAAATAATTTATTAACATATTATTAGTATTAAAATCAAACAATGATAACATTATTAATTTCTGATTTTTCATATATATTTCACATTTTGAAAAATTATATATATATATATAATTTTAATTTTTTTATTAAAATATTTAGATTTTAAAATTTATACCTAAATTTAATCATATTTAAACTAGATTGGGATTATCAAAAGGCTTTGATTTTTATATCTTTAAAACTTAACCATAAACCCTCTAAAATCACTTAGAACTTAAAAACAGCTTATAAAGATAATGCTTTATTTAAAACTACCATATATTGCTAGATTTGTAATTTTTAAGCTAAAAAAGAAATTATTTATAATCTACTAAAATCTTAAAGATTAATTTGTATTATTATTCTTTCTATTACAAATATATTCAAAAAATATATTAAGTAATGCCATTGTATTTTTTTTAGAGAATTATCAAAGCAATTTAATATTAAATTATGAAAGTATATTATATTTATTTTGTTGAAACATAAATTAATTAATAAAATTACAAAATTAATACCTTATAATTTAACAAAAGCTTAAACAAAACTAAAGTAATTATACTAAAATTACATTAAATTAATTAAAATATAACTAAAAAACAATGTTATTAGAGTAAATACTAATTATGAATGAATCTTAGTTTTCTTTATATAATCTTTTAATTAAAAATAAAACAAGTTTTGATTTAAGCCAAATTAATCCTATTTACAAAATCCAATATATTAGTATTTTGAATATAAGTAAATATATATTTTATAATGGATTATAATAATATATAGTCTTTTTTTTAATAACCCAACCAAAATCAATTAATAATAAATAATATATATTTTTTTAATTAAAACAATATTTAAATGGTCTTTTTAAGGTCAATTAAAACACTTATTGATTTACATAATAATTTCAAAATATATAAAACTAAGGCTATAAAAGAATTTTTGTATGAAAAACATAAAGCGAGTTACTATATCTAGTATATTCACCCAAATTATTACTTATATTCATAAAATATATTAGAGAATTAAAAAAACTCATTGTAAGAAAAAAAATTCCTATAAATAAAATAAATTGGTTTTTGTAAGATTAAAATTTAATTCTTATTAAAAACAACTATTTTTTAGATATTATAAGCTTACTAAAGATATAAAAAAAGTTATTAATAATAAAGGAGGTTATTAATTCTTTTTATTAATTAATCATTATATTTTGTTAATTTATTTATTATTTTTGTTTAATTTTAATTTTAAAATTATGCCATTACTTAATTTTTGTATTTATATATTATTTATCTTTTAATTATTAAACTATATTTATTTTAAACAAATTTTTAAAAAAGATTAATATTATATTATTTTGTGCTTTGGTTAATATTTTGTTAAATATTATAATTAAATGCTTTATAATTTTTTATTCATAATATTTTAATATAAACAAACATTTTTTTGGTAATATGTAAATAAATATGAAATAATATTATAATTTTATTTTTGTTAAACTTTTTAAATATCATTAAATGATAAATATATATTATATTCTATTATATTTATATTAAACAAATATATATATTAAGAGTTTAAATAATTAATAACAAAATACCCTTATAAATTAATATTATTATGAATTTGAAATAATGGGAAATATTTAAATTTCTGATTTTTCAAATAAATTATTAGTTTGACATCAATTGATATATACAAAGTTAATAAGATATTATATATATATATATAATAATTTTTTTAATTAAAAAATTAATTTTTAAAATTAGTTATTTAATTTAATTATGCTTAAACTAAATAGTTATCATCAAAAGTTTTTTATTTTAGTATCAATAATATTTAACCATAAACCCTCTAATATTATTTAAAATTTACAAGCAGCTTTTAGTAATGAAGTATTATCTAAATCAACAGTTTATTGCTAGGTAAATCATATTAAAGCTAAGAGAGAAACTATCCAAAACTTGCTAAAATCTAAAAGATTCACTTTAACTATTATTCTATTAATTATTAATACAATGAAAAAATATATTGAAAAATATCTTTTTATATCAGTTAGAGAACTATCTAAGCAATTTAATATTAGTTTTACAACTATTTTTATCTATATCAAAGCTTAAACTTAAATTAATAAATAAAAATATAAAATAGGTACCTTATAATTTAACTAAAGTTTAGAAAAAAACTAAAGTAGTTATTGTTAAACAAAATTTACTAAAATATTACTAGAAGCCTAAATTTTTACAACAAATAATTACAATTGATGAATCTTAAGTCCCTATATATAATCCTTTACTAAAACATAAATCAAAATGCAAAATTAAGCTAAATCAACCCCCTTCATAAATCCCTTTAAATAAATATTTTATTAATAAGCAAATATTAAATATTAATATAGATTATAATAATATATGCCACTCTTATTTAGTTCCTGAAGGAAAATCAATTAATAATAAACTTTATATTGCTTTTTTAAATAAAAGTATTTCTGATTAGTATTCTCAATATAATTTTAAAAGACCAATTATTTTATATTTTAATTATAAAATAAATAAATCTAAAGTTATAAATAACTTTCTAAATAAAAATAACTGGAAAGAACTACCATATATAGTATATTCTCTAGATTATAACCTATGAAACTATAATTGCTTTAGATAATTAAAAAACTAGCTTACAAGAAAGAAAATTTCTACAAAAAATTTAATTGGTTTGTAAAATATTAAATTTCAGTCTTTAATAAAAAAAACTAATTTTTAGGTGTTAGATCTTTGTTAAAAGTAAAATAAAAAGTTATTAATAATAAAAAAAATTATTAAATTTTCATTATATATTTATTTTTATAAATTATATATTAAAATATTCATATATTTTGAATTGCAAAAAATTCCCATTATTAAAAATACAAAGTAATAACTTAAATAATATTTGATATTAAATATTATAATTTAATAATATATAAAAAATTTTAATAAAGTTAGTTTTTACAAGTTTTAGTTATTATAATAAATATCAATCAATATTTTAATATATATTTAGTAATAAAAATTCAATATTTTTAATATTTTATTATTAGCAATATTTTTTTAAGCTTTTAAAATTTAAAAATTTTAAATACAATGAAATATTTTTAATAAAATTACCTATACACTAATTTATAAAAGTGAGTTATAAAATTAAAAATATACATATTTTAATTAATAATCAAAAAAATTATATTAATTTTATTACCTGAAACTATAATATATAATAAAGGTAAATTATTTGATAATAATTAATATATTTAAATATATTTAATAAACTATTAGCAAAAATATTAACACTTAATATTTAACTAAGATGAATTATAAATTTATAGGTTTTTAATATAAGGGGATATATTTAACATTATATAACTATATCTTTTTTCTCTCTTTATTATTATTTTATATAATATTTTATAAATATACTAATTTATATTTATTAGTATTATTATACTTAAATCCCTTTCTAAAAAAATCTAATTTTATATTAATTAACTCAATAAAAAAAATAAATCCACTTATAATATTGCTAAAATTACTATTGTTAACTAGTTTACTATAGTTAAGGTTATTTAGAATAGTAATAAAAACATAATTAAACTTAAACTTAAATATACTAAGATATTAAATGAATATGATAAGAAGTATATCTAAGGGTTAATTAATATAGGTAAATATAATATTATTATAGAAATATAATATGAATTAAAAAACTATTCAAGAATATTAGTTAATACTAATAATATTATATATGTTTTACATTAGTATAGATACCACTAACATCTTAAGAAAAAACACCTTTAATTAAAGAAATCCAATTATAAAGCTAGGTAAAAGTTTAAATGTCACTATTAATATTAAACTAACATTAATTAGAATAAGATTTTTAAGTTTAATAAAACAAAAATATATTTTAGTTAATTTAATAAAAAAACTAAATATTTTAGAAAAATACAAAATTAATTTATAATCATTATATTAATATTACTTAAAAATATAATCATAAGATAATTATTATTTAAGAATGTATATTGTCTGTAAGTGTAAAATATCTTTGTAAAATTAATGGGGGAATTAATATTAAGATAAACTAAAGTATTTTAAATAATAAATTGAAAAAAACCATTTAATAGTATAGGTTAAACAAATCTGATTTTATTTTTCAATAAGATTATATATTTTGTTATATTATAGCTTTTATTACCAAATAGCTTAAAATAATAAGATAATAGTTATAAATTAGCTTTTTTAATCTCCTATCCTTAATCTAATTAAATATTTTTAAGATTAGTTAAAAAAAGTTATTAAAGCTTTCCCACTAGCAAAAAATTTAAATCAACTTTAAAAATATGTTCAAGAAGCATAAAACAAGATTAACCCTTTTTAATATAAGAAATTAATTGATTCTATACCCTACAAACTTAAATAAGTTAAAAAGCTAAAGGTAAATACACTAGGTTTTAATTTTTTTTATCACCAAAAACCTACAAATTTTAAACCTATCTTAAATAAAATTTAAGGGTTTATATTTTAACCAATTAATAATTAAATATCATTATAAAATTATTTATATTATTAATAATTATAATAGATTTTAATTATATAATTTAAGTTTATTTTATTAATTATTAATCAAGTTATTAGTAAAAATATAAGTGTTTTTGATTTTATAACTTACTTTTATAGGTTAATATATTATATTAATTTTACCCAAAAGTATAATAATAATTTAAATATTATTTATGGAAATATATTAACTTTATGTTTAAAGCATCTTTATAAAATTAATAAGGGTATTAATATTAAAATATATTAAAGTATTCTAAACAATAAATTGAAAAAAAATTGAATAATATAGGTTAAACAAATTTGATATTATTATTTCATCAGATAATACCTTTTGTTATACTATACCTTTTATTACCAAATAGCTTAAAAATAACAATATAATAGTTATAAAGTGGGTTTTTAATCTTTTAACTTTAACCTACTTAAATATCTTTAATATTAATTAAAAAGTAATTAAAGCTTTTCTACTAACAAAAGATTTAAATTAGCTTTAGGAATATATTTAAAAAGTATAGAAAAAGATTAAGCTATTTTAGTGTAAAAAGTTAGTTAATCCTATACCCCACAAATTTAAAGAAGTTAGAAAGGCTAAAGGTAAATATATTAGGTTTTAGTTTTTTTATCATCAAAAACCTATAAATTTATAATGTAAGTAAAATTTAAAGATTGATATTTTAGAAAATAAATAACTAAATATCATTATTTAATGATTAAAATTATAAATAAATATGATAGATTTTAATCATTTAATTTAAGTTTATTTTATTAAATATTAATTAAGTTATTAATAAAAATATAAGTCTTTTTGATTTTATTTGGAATTTTTATAAGTTAATATATATATATTTATAATTTTTTATTATATTACTTATTTACTTACCAAATTTTATAATAGTAATATTGCAGATTAATTTATATATTTGTATATTTATTCATCTTATATAATTATTTTAAATATTAATGATATTTGAAAATTTAAGATGATTTAATTTGATTTAATAATCAAACTGATCAATTTTTTATAAATAATTGATTAAATTATTTTTAATAATTTCTGAAAATAAAAATATAAACTTTATTAACCTTATATTCAAATATATCATTATTGTTTAATTATTCAATAATATATATATTTAAAAGTTGGTTAATTTATATGTTTATAATATTATTAAATAATTATCATCAGAATTATAAAACTAGAAAAATATTTCTAAAGTTTGATATTATAATATTTTATATTATATAAAATTAATAAATACT